>BROG01000504.1:62500-325000 GCA_030159075.1 Atrina japonica | reverse complement strand
TTATTTGGGAAAAAATGAATATAGAAAGCTATGGGAAAAATTAAAAAGTTGACATACATTTGGCAAGCGAGTGCATATGTTGAAATCGTAGTTCACCGTAATATCGGAGCAGTTAAATACTATAGGATACAGGACAAACATTTTTCTGATTGTTGTTATAGCAGTTTGTTTACACAATTGTACCACATATGTCGTTACAAATTGTACAGCCCCATACCAAAAGTGAGTCAACTAATATCATTTTCCCATAGCTTTCTATGTTAAATCAACTTTTAAAAAATTATTGGTCAGACTTATATATTAAATGAAATCTTGTAAATTTTTAACATTTGTGTTGAATTAAGTCTATGGACTATCTTTCTCAATTGGTTTGGAATGTGTTAATATCTTTTCATGAAAACAGCAAGTATTTGTAAGTGACAAGAAATTTGCAGTGACATTTCCTTCTTTATTCCTAGTACACTACATGTAAACAGTGCCAACGGATTATTTACCGCAAAGACAATTTGTTGCTTCTCAGAAATAAAGTTTTAAGGAGTGTAAAATTAATATGAGATTGAGTTACATAGATTTTTTTATATAAAAGTATGTGAATTTTGACATGAATTGACACATACATTACTTTGTGACAGGTATTAAAAAATAGTTGATTTAACGTAGAAAGCTATGGGAAAAAGATGTTAGTTGACTCACTTTTGGCATGGGACTGTATCAACGTGTGCTTCAAAAGTGATACACAATCAGTATTTGTTAACTGCATATATTTACTGCCTACATATATTAATTTAGATACATATTTGTATAGATCAGATGAACCATGCGCTAATATTTGTACTTATAAATACACGGAGAATAGGGTCTCCTGAATGAACACAGAAATGTTGAATGGAATATTTTAAAACATTAAATTTAAGTTTGCATGGGAAAAGAGATAAATAGAAAAAATGAATTTTAATTTCCTTCAAATGCCTCAATTTTATATCATTACATGAATTAATATTGTCTCCAATCGTAGGATTGACCAACCCTTTATGGCATGGGGCCTCTCTTCAGTTTTATTTACAGTTCACTTAGGCTATTTCGGTCACTTGACCTTCAAACCGAAATATATATCTGTTGACCTGATTGTAAATGGTAGCCGGAGATTTGAATTGGATGTTCTAATCTTTCAATGGCGGCGATTAATCCTCACTTCAAAGACCAAGGTCCATTCGGTTTAGACTTTTTAGAGTTGCTTGTATTTAATTTATTGTCATATTTTAAATGGTTGTACACATGAAATACGTATTATATTTGCTTTGGTTTATTTGATTGGTTGTGTAAACTATTATAAAGTCAATGCTGTAAACTGAAGTCGAATTACAAAAGTGTGTACTATCACAAAAAACATATCCCTCGGAATGGAAAATTGCAAATGTTGTACCTGTTGTTAAAAAGATGACCCCCCAAAAATAAATAATTATAGACCCATTTCACTACTCTCAGTTGCGAGTAAAATTTTTGAAAAATGTATACATAAATTTATACACGAAAATAATTTGTTGTCTCAACATCAGTCAGGTTTTCGGGAAGGTGACTCCACAATAAATCAACTCTTATACATATCACATGATTTTTCTAAAGCGTTAGATGAAGGGAAAGATATAAGGGTGGTCTTCTTTGACATTAGTAAGGCTTTTGACAGGGTTTGGCATAAGGGGTTACTTTATAAAATAGAAAAAATAGGGATTAAAGGTGATCTTTAACATGGCTAAAAAGCTATCCCCTAAACAGAAAACAGAGAGTCGTTCTCATTGGAAAGAAATCTACACTGCGTAGAGTTTGTGCTGGAGTGCCCCAGGTGTCAATCCTAGGTCCACTATTCTTTTTAATTTTCATAAACGATATTGTTTCAAACATTGGATGTACTATTAAGCTCTTCGCCCACGATACTTCTTTATCTATTGTAATTGACAACCCTGTTCAGCAGCAGCTCGTGAGCTGAATACTAACCTAGAAAAAGTAAATAAATGGTCCAAACAATGGTTGGTTAATTTTAATACGCGAAAAACTGAATGCTTACTGATTTCTAGAAAACGTAACACATATATTCACCCTACACTCTTCTTTAATAACACACCAGTAGCAGAAGTATCCAAACACAAACACTTAGGGATTATTTTTAACGATGAATGCCATTGGGGGATAAATTATATCATTGAAAATAAAACTAAATCTTCTTCGAAAATTAAAATTTGACCTTGATCGCGAAACACTACAATGTATGTATTTCATGTATGTATGTATATTGGAATATGGGGATATACTATTTGATAACTGCCCGGAATATTGTAAAGATCAGTTGGAAAAAATTAAGAAAGAAGCTGCCAGCATTGTTACAGGTGCTACAAAATTAGTTGGACTTGGAAGCTCTTTATAGAGAATGTGGATGGGAAAAACTATGTACACGTAGGGAAAAACACAAACTTATTCAATATTAAAAATTGTTAACTTATTCAGCAATGCTCTTATCCAACAAGACACGCTGACAACTTTGTCGCCCCCCATTGCAGAATATCTCAACATTTACATAGCTTCATCCCCTCAACAACAACTCTATGGAATAATCTCCCTCTCGAAATTGGAAAATCTATTTCATTAAGTTCGTTTAAAAATAACATTTCTAATTTTTACAATATTGATAAGACTCCACTCTTCTATAACGTAGGGACCAGAAAAGGACAAATATTACATGCATGGCTTCGCATGTCATCTAGTTCTTTAAATCACCATCTTTATCTGAAAAATATTGAAGAATCCCCATAATGCGCCTATGGAGAAATCGAAACAATCTCTTGTCCACTTTACCATATCTGAGAATTGAATTAAGAAATGCATTAAACTTCCTATTTACAATAAAGATTTTACTATATGGTAATCCAGACAAAAACAACGACTTGAATCTTCAATTTCGCAATATAGAATTTACTGGTTGTTATTAAATGTCTAACCCGGAAAAGATATAACAATTTCCAGAATTATTGTATATCTAGAAATGTTCGCTATTTTCATTCTTGGATGAGAGGGCGAATTTAAAATCAAAGCGAAAATTTGTAGCTGAATAATTTGAGCCAGACATTCACGCCATCCATGGCACTATGATTATTTAGAGCGATTTTATAACTTGGTCAACATATTTGCATCGTAAAATGGCGAAAATTACCAGGTTTGGGTTTCGCAACTGTTCTTCATGTTGAGACCACTTTATATCTAATTTGTCGTATTCTAATGGACTTTCGATTACCCATTGGTATTTCTTCATTTTCATCATATATAATTCATGCCTTCAAATTGTTTAACATTATAAATGACCACGTATAAAGTATATACATGTATATCTAAGATAAGGTTGAATTACTGCCAGTAAGAACATTCAGTCCTATACCATCACTGTTGTTTTCTCTGTGATTTTGAAAGTTCTGCCTTTATCAGATTAATTTTCCCAGGAGCCAATGCATGAAAGTAAAGTCATGCCCACAGAAGTAATTCTGCTCCCAACATTTTTGCGAGTTGAATGTTATGGTAAGTTGTTAATTGGGATCAAGTCAAAGCACATTTTGCAGTATGGGGTTAATAACACATTATATTGACGGGAAATTACACATGTATGTGCATTTCAGCAACATAAACTCAACTTCAAGATTGAAATTTCCTAATCACTTTTATTCGTAAATTCTTGCTTTTTAAAGTGACGAAAATAAAGTAACAATTCGCTGAAAAATATTGGTCTAGAATACTTGCTGAATTATATGCAATCAAAAGTCAGTTCGCCGTACTTTATGAGGTTTAAGATATTAATTTATTTTTCAAAATCATTAAATATTAATTTGCTTTAGAATGTTACTTTTCAATTATTTTTTTAACTTATATATAAACTTGTGACAGAATTAACATTAAATGTGATTGACCGGACTGTTCACAATTCTTGCGCACGATTAATATGCAAATGAGTTGATCGAGTTGCGTATCTTTCCCTTTATACAGTGTATTGGCAGTTTTAACTAGAAGTTGCGTCATTCACGTGATCTTTTGGTTTTACATGCACACTTATTGACCTAGAGATTTAAGGCTACTGTTTGTTTGTTTTGTTTATTGTTGTTTAATGTCACACTCTAGAATATTTCACTCATATGGAGACGTCACCAAATGCCGGTGAAGGGCTTCAAATTTTGGCCTATGCTCGGCACTTACGGCCATTGAGCAGTGAGGGTTCTTTAACGTACCGACACCTACTGTGACACGGGACCTCCAGTTTTTACCGTCTCATCTGAAAGACAGGAAACCAACTTGCCGCCGGCGGGACTTGATCTCACGATCCAGAGTCGAGCGCGCTACCGACTGAGCCAGGCCGGCTCTTTAAGGCTACTGATAGGAAGTATAGTGTAAGAGTACAATACTGTCCTCTCGCACAGAAATTTAATATCGATGAAAAGATGTTTATATCGCATTATCTATGTAGTTTGTTGCATAATAAATAAGCCATCAGTACTCTTGTTAGGCCGAATGTCTGTCCCGATTTTAAGTTACTTTTTTTAATAAAACCCAATTTTACCAAAATAAAAAGCAATTTGAAATCGTTGTAGAAATTCGGCCTATACGCAAGTGTGATTAAAATGGTAAATAATGTGAACAAGGTGTGATGTTTTCAGTGTCATTGTTGTTCTTATTCGAAATAAAAATTGTGATTCACGAATGTTTTTGCTAATTTGGAAACTCTGAAAATAAAATGCATTTATTGACATAGAATGCAGTGTATTTTTTATCAAATTGTGTGCAGTTTAGTTATTTTGTGCGCACAGTTTAGCTATCTTATGCGCACAATTTAACTTTACGTCGCTCACCTGGCAATTTTTTTCAACATTGCATAACAAGTGTCTAAAGATAATATTTTTTGTTTAATCAGTTGATTTTGAAAAAATGTTTCCAGTTGTGACTCCTTTTGAAGCTCCTATGTGTACTAGCTCCTTTGCAAACATGCGGCTTTATATGGGGATAGTTCCTGCAAAATTTTGTTCAACCATATTTTTTTAAATTTGTAAATGTCTAAAGATTGATTTAAACTGATATTCTTTGTTTATTTTGTGCCTGTGTCTTTAACCTTCTACCTTATGTCCTTGACACTGATCATAAACGAGGTATGGCAAGCACTTCAAATGACCAATGGTATGGTTTTATACAAATGGCTTATTATCCCAAAACTGACTAACCTTTTGTCGACAAAGATATACAAAAATTGTTAGGAATTATCTAAATAATCGTTGTGGCAATGTTTCAATGTCACAGGCTCAAGGGTCAAGGTCACAGGCACCTACTAAACAGAAAATACGTTTTCCTCAACTTTGTTTTACTTCTTCTCAATGGACCGATTTCAATCTCACAATCAAAAGTTGAACGTGCTACCAACTGAGCCAGGTCAATTCACCATCCACTTGTACTTTGATTAATTAAATTGTAGTATATCTAAATAAATTCTAATTTTTCAGTGATCTTGAACTGCAGCAAACACAATGTATGCAGTTGCTCGTTTGTGAACAGTCATTTTTTATGTTTATTTCAACAGGCAATAGGATGGAGTAATTGTCTTTTCTCGACAATTTTTGAAACTGAAATAAAATTTCAGATGCATTATTCGACCATTTATAAACAATATTGTCATTTGCTAACTTTTAAATTGAAAATTAAATATAAACTTTTATTGATAAGTTATACAATGTAAATACAATTTTGATGTTGTTTCAATGACGCAATCATGTGGGATCCAAAACACTTGTTCTTAGGCTCGCCTTATCATAGACATACCTTTGACAAATACTACAGGACTGAGGTAGACTAGATAAAAATATGACAGGTCTAAATTTAAACACAGGTAAACATTTACACTGGTCACATGTCAAGGTGCGACAACATGATTCTTAACACCTATTCCAGGTGTGTCCTCCACATAATTTAAAACCTCTGGGTTACATTTTCCTCAACAGTAGCCATCAATTATTGGAGTCAAATGAAAAGTATTTCTATTTTACAGTCACTTTTATTGTATATAAAAAATAATAATGACAAAAAAAAAAAAAAAAAAAAAAACCACTAAAAAAAAAAGGGTTACAACATTATTATATACTATAATGGAACAAAGACTTCAGTATTATAAAATGAGTATATTCTGGATGCATTACTTCCCTCTGAACACACAAATTTGTTTTTTCTGGTTATGCAGTAAACTCCTATAAAATCAAACATGAATATCTATATTAAGCCCATTGGCAACAAGGTTAATTGAAAGATTAAATACTGCAGTCTTGAGATTCAGATTTTTAATTTTTTATCACCAAATAATGGTCTCCAGTGATTTTGTCCTTGGAAGACTTGACAATTGTCTTCTCTGACGAGGTGGTGTCTTGGACCCCATTATAGGAACAGGAGTCACGTCAATGTCTGTTTCAAGGCAACTTGCTGGTGTTGACTGGCAAATCTTTCTGCTAACAAAATCTGTTAACTTCGCATGTTTATGGGTTATTGGGTCAGATTTTAATCCCTTTTCTGTGGTTGATTTTGTTTTCTGATGACCAGTTATCAATTTAGTATTATGAATGGTCATTCTTGACCCTGTAAAGTTGTTCTCTGTTTCAGATTTGTCTGTACTTTTGCTAAGAATAAAATTTCTTTGGTTCAAAAGTCCGTCAGTGACTTTCATTGTTATGTTGAAATTCAGAGGTTGTCTCCCCTTTCCTGTTTTCTGTACACACATATTGCCATCCTCCTTCATCGCTCTCCCTTCACCATCAGCAAATTTGGTTTTCTGTTGCTGTGAGACACCCTGTGTTTGTTTACTACTCAGTGTCCTGCTCTGTGTCACCTCAGTTTCCATTTTGTCACTAAGAGAATCAATAAAACTTGATTCACTTTTATAGAGTTTGTATGATTTTTTTTCAGGTGTAATCAAATATTTGCTGAAAGAAAAATTGGGTGATCTTTGTATAGGGTTAGTATATGTCACTGCCTCAAAGCCTTTGGAAGAGGAATACTGGTCAGTACTGTCACATTGTTTCATGCTAACAGAAAAATCAACCTCTGACCATAAAGATGTCTTTGGATTTCTGTCTGTTTCTAATATACACTCTCCATCAGTCTGGTTTGTTGATGAGATATCTCTATTTTTATTCTCTTTTGAAAAGGAATAAGTCATGTCATCAAAAACAGAAGATTTAAATATTTTTGCTCTGACAGGATTTTGCCAACCATTCATATCCTTGTCAGCAACATTAAAGTTATTATCAGATGATTCAGAAAGATAACCAGTATTGATACACCTTCCTCTTTTTACAGAATGCCCATCAATGGCACTAGATCTAACACTAGATAATGGAGCATCCTTCGTTTCAGGAGTAAACGATACAGAGCTACTTTGTATATTCACATCTGATGGACAAGCATAACCTGGAGATTCAGTGTGATGTGTGCTCTCTCTTCTTTCACTTTCGACCTCATTCTTACCCAGGATTGATACCTCTGATGAAACACCAGTTTCTGGACACTTTTGATCACATAATATTTTAGGGCACCTTGAGGAATTTTCTAATTTCTCCAGTCTGTATAATGGTGGAGGCACTGGTGGTGGAGATGGTGACTGACAAGAAACTGCTTCTTTCCTTTCCAGGGTTTTTGGAGGGTTTTTCTTTGACTTTGGTTTCCAAGGAACTGCATAAACAGGTGACATTTCTTGAATACCCTCAGCTACCACGCTGGCTGAAGTATGTTCACTGGTCTCGCTGCCCTCCTCATTTACATCTAACTCTTGATATTCAGAAAGCCATGGACAAGTTGACATTTTGTAAGGAACTGCCTGCCTGTAAAACATAAGGAACTGCATTATTAAATAATGTTTAAAAATTAAATAAAAACAACGAGGCAATGATGTATCAATCTTCACGAAGGGATATAACTCTGAGAAAACACAACTGAAATTAATGAAATTCAAGCGCAACCTGTCATTTTGAATACATCATGATTAATTTAATTTTTCAAAGGCATTAATCTCAAATTGGTCACCTGATATTTCTGATTGCTTCTTTATTTTGAACGATCTGTAGTACTTGAGGGTAAAATAAAGTAACTACAAAAAAGCATTATAGAGAAGAAGAAAAGTTTGACTGACCTATTGGTAGTTCAAAGCAACAGGAAAGATACATCTAAAACCCTCCTCCCATATAACAAACATAGTTTGTCTAAAAATCATTCATCTCTCTGATATATCATTTTCTCTAAAGTTATTTGGCCATCTATAACATCATTTTTATTTTGGTATTTTTTTTATTTGTGCAAACATGTTTTATTACTGTTTCAGATCCCATCAATAATGGGACTAATTCATGTACCACGTGATTCCCGATAACGTTTGTGGGGGACTATTGTTTCTATTAGTGATGGAATGACGTTATCGGTTAGCACGTGGTACATGAATCAGTGGCATTTGTTGCTTATATGGATATGTCACCAGCTTTAGGGGAAGTGCAATGTACTATGTACTTTGTTTACTGTATAGTTGCTTTATTCGTGGGGGATTTAATTTCACTATATTTGCGGTCAATGAAAATTCTGCAAAATTATGTACCCTTTAATAAAATACCTTACATTTATGAAGAATCAGACAGACAATTCGTAAACAATTTTGCGTGAAATTTAATACCTGTGAATAAGTTTCATTTGGGAAAATTGAAAATTAAACAACTATACAGTAATAAGTTTCATCAAAAAGACCAGTGACAGCCTGTCAAGCATTTTTTGGCTTAAAATTCAGGAAATCAGGAAGGAATTTATCTGATAATCAGGAATTTTTTCACATAAATAAATTTTATAATTGTATAAAAATAAAAACCACAAATGGCTGCCCCCCCCCCCCAATAAGAATTTAAGGCCAAAAATATTACTTTGAGCAATAATTTGAATGTTGGCTAGATACCATACCAAAATCTAACAGCAAACTAACATCTAATACACAGTATACAAATATATATGATATCTATAATGTACAGTTGTAATAAACAAGTTACTTGTTTAACACCATGTCTTTTTTTTTCTTTGTGAGGGAGGCCTAAAATCGGGAGTTTTCAGGAGTTTGTTTTGAAAATTCAGGTAAAAACAACAGGAATTCTTGAAGATCAGGAAAATTACTAGTAGCTTGACAGACTGCAGTAACTTTCAATTCTTAAGATGAGCCCTTGGTGAAGGAACGGTCATTATCATTTGGTCATTTGTATGACTCGGTATCAGGAATCAAACCCAGAACGTCCTCTTTGCGAATATCTCAATCACTAGACAATATCAACTGTAATGTTTACCTGTCAGTTGGACATTGGTTTTCTTTCTGATTTTCAGATACAGCTACTGCATTTAGTGGAATTTGATATTCCCCAAGTTTCTGAAATACATAAAATCATTGAAAAACAACTGGTTACTGAATTACATGAAAACAGTTTTGCCAAAAATAAACACGGCTGACTAGCAAAGAACTGCATATCAAAGGTAATGATCAAAAGTGAAAGTTTAAACTTTCTTTATTTTACAACAATTAAAAAACAGGTTATGTCAGCTTATAAAAATGTCTCTCGTTGGCTCTGATGTTGGTGTGTGGAAGTTCTTACTGTGTGAGAAAACCCACATGTCCAAACTTGGTGAATGCCATACCATCTCACATACTCCACCCTATCAGGGGTGCCAATTTAAAAAAAAAGTATTGCTGAAATTCCCAATTTAAAAGGTCCAGGCCCCATGACAGACGACATGTAACAAAAGATGCCTTTTGACTCTGGTGACCTAATAAATACAACAGGTAAACCTGATTATAAATGCGGACATCCAGACAGTGCCACTATCATAGACCAATATTTGCTAAGCAAAAATACAGAGTAATCAGATATCACAAAGCATACTTCTCAGTAACATTAGAGCCCCATCTCTCCCTAAATTAAACTGATCTTGGTTAATTTTCTTAACCACAGCATTGAAAATAGACTAAAGCAGGGTCATTTTTGTAAAAAATACAATAATTATCCAGCATCTAAACCAAAGAATGTGTTTAGAATCATAAAAAATAAATACCACGCAAGTTTTGTTGACATATGAGCAGTCAACTAATCTTTAAATTGCAGACACTGATATGTGTCTCTGACTTGTGGACTAGTGTGAAGTTCTGCCATATTAGACAATCTTTTAAACTGGACGCAGACACTGATATGTGTGTCTCTGACTGATGGACTAGTGTCAAGTCCTGCCATATTAGACTGCCTTATTAGACAATCTTTTAAACTGGACGCAGACACTGATATGTGTCTCTGACTTGTGGACTAGTGTCAAGTCAAGCCATATCAGAAAATATTTTAAACCGAACACATACACTGATATATGTGCTTCTGACTGGTTGACTAGTGTCAAGTCCTGCCATATTAGACAGGATATCAGTATTTGATACAATAATGTAAATGTGGAAATTTACATATGGGGTAATTGACACTAAATTCGCGATCAAAAGTTTTTCGTATAAATTTTCCCTTGTGAATCTATGCTAACAATTATCGTTTAATACAGCACTGCTCACAGTAAGTTGTGACATTGCATAAATAAAACCCACGCATATGTTTTGCATACATTTACATAATTAACAACACGCAGAAATATCCACGTTTAGAACAGCTGTCTGTGTTGATAATTAGTTTAGTCAGTATAACATTCTTTCGAACAGTAGTCGTAGTATATTGTGAGAACTGTAAAACTGTGACTAACAGTACGTCAGTATAAGATATATTATATTGTATAGAACTTATATACAATACATGTAAAGATGAGAAATGGTAAGGTTTTTCCTATTGTTTTCTAGTCAGCAAATCATTACACTGAGAATGTAACTCTAGGAATACTTACAATATCTGTTGATTTTACTGGGGTTGGTTCTATCTCATGGTTTTCCAAATCTTTAGAAACTGACATCTGAAAGGCAGAGAAAGGAATGACGTACATATGACTATTGCTTCCTGTTGCCCATCTCAAGAAATCAAAGTTGTAGCAGAAAGAAATTAAAATGATAATCATATAGGATAATATTCACACAGTTTTTACAAACACTTTGAAGAACAAGATGCATTTGAGAAACACTGCCCAAAGTGCTAAGCCAATCCGAAATGTTCATAGTTCCATAACTCTAGAAATATATGTCAGTTATGTGACCAAAAAAGATTTAACAACTTAAATTATATGGTTGAACAGGGTTTTTAAGCTTATATCTTTCGGTGAAGGGGATTGTTGGTTAACATTTGGATGTCGAAAATTAGGGATCGAAATTAGCAGTAGTCTGCCAGTCCAAGACTAGCTCTTTGCAGCAGACTTGTCAAGGCTGCACTTAAGCTAGTCCAACTATTAGACTAGAAAATTTGTATATTTGACTAGTCAAGGTTGTACTTAAGCTAATCCAACTATCAGACTAGAAAATTTATATATTTGACTAGTCAAGGTTGTACTTAAGCTAATCCAACTATTAGACTAGAAAATTTGTATATTTGACTAGTCAAGGTTGTACTTAAGCTAATCCAACTATTAGACTAGAAAATTTGTATATTTGACTAGTCAAGGTTGTACTTAAGCTAATCCAACTATCAGACTAGAAAATTTGTATATTTGACTAGTCAAGGTTTTACTTAAGCTAATCCAACTATCAGACTAGAAAATTTATATACAGTAGAACTTCGATGAGTCGAAGTTCAAGGGACCGTCTAAAAAGTTCGAAACATCGGGACTTCGACTCATGAATGGTGATCGAGAAATCTAAAATTTACTCGGTGCACTATCTCCATAACGACATGCCACACAAAAATCTGTTGTACGTGACTGTGTAACTGTATAGGTGCTGGGATCAAGACTTAGAATCGAATCGACTAAAATCATTTACGGCCTATTTAATGTAGATCCAGTGTATTTATTTTGTACTCAGAGAATAAATCCAAACATTCTGCAGAAAAATCGTAATCCAAGCGCCTATGCGAGAAACACAACGTTGACTCAGAGTTAAATAAAAAACCAAGAAGCTAAAATATTTTGTCACCAATTTAATTATCAACACAAAACGAAAGTCAATACATGTATCATGCAGCACTAGTCACTACACATTAAAATATTTTTTTTCACATCAAATTGCCGATACCGTTCATTTCATGCTGTTTTTTCTTTACAAGTGATACTTTGAGTTTACTGTATATTATCGGGTCATTTCGTTTTATTTTTACAAATCGGTAACTTATAATGACCCAAGCTACAAGATGGTAAACAACCAACACAACCGCCGGTAATTTGCATATTTGAGTCTGACACAGTCGCAAACAATCAATAATCAATTAGCGTTTAATTACTTAAATCATGTTGTTATTTTGATACTGTACTGGGTGCTTATCAATAAACACGTGTCCATTGTTCAACGTAGTCGGATAGGTGTGAAAATCGCCACGGGGTAATTTACATCTTGTATACAGGTAAACTTCGACTTCGATTTATTTGTATGAATTTTCGATGTTTTTACAGCAATGGGACTGCCAGTTTTGTTCGACACACCGAGAAATTCAACTCATGAAAGTTCGATTTATAAATTGTTTTTTTAGTAAGGATATATAATGAAATAAATCGGGACTTTGTAAAAAGTTCGAAACAACGAGAAATTCGACTCATTGAAGTTCGACTCATCGAAGTTCTACTGTATTTGACTAGTCAAGGTTGTACTTAAGCTAATCCAAAATTAGACTAGAAAATTTATATATTTGACTAATTCAGTTGCACTTGCCACAGGAACCCACATAATTCAAATGAACTTGCCACAGGTAACCAATAGGCAATCTGCACTATCGATTGCTGAGAATTTTGCTTAAACCAAAATATTGACAGACAGACAGAATGACAGACAGACATCTTTGCAATCCAGCCAATGAAACACAAATGCCCCGGGTCCCAACAAATTTCTAGCGGGACAGAATTATGGATTGACAGACAAGCAGACAGGATGGAATTACAGAAAGACAGACAGACATCCGATCTAAACACTAGATGCCCACAGCCAACGTTTCAGGTCTGGGCATAAAAACTACAACTGAAATTCAAGATATCCAGAAAAATTCCAGGCTTGACATAACGAAATGAGTGACTTTAGGTAGACTTGTATTGGTTAAACACTATGTGTTATGATAAATATCTTATTATTCACACCAAAGCCTCTGATAAACTCTGAACAGACCTGTAATTACTCTTTTAACTTAAAAGTATCCAAATAACTTTGTGCTACCCTGTAAATGCTCAGATACTATGTAACTTACCACAGGATTAAGTGTCTCCAATTGCTGTAAGCTTGTCATCTGTAATTTTTTTGGAGGTGTTTTCCCAAATGTGGAGAACGGAGAATCTAGCAGTCCACATGGTTCAATAGACAGCCTTTTGGACTTGGGACGTGTAAATCCTACAACTTTCCGGTCATCGTTACCATCTAGGAAGTTGAAGACCCTTGATGATCGACTAGGACAGGGACTCTCAGTATCTGCTAAACCTCGGAAAAATCTCTGCAATGACAATGTTATACATTTGGGTTGTACATTAAGCACCTCATTTCTATGTTATCAGAATATATATCTATTAAAATCACCAGCTGTTGTTGTACAAAACTTAAATAAGCAGTATTCATAATTCTTTTTTCAAGTAATCTGAGCACTAATTCATTAAACTTGTCGATGTATGAATAAACAAAGTTGTCAGAAGACAACAAAGCTCACTGCAAATGGGTGTAAATTTTCAAAATAGGTGTTTGACCAACAGCTGTCAGGTTTTAAGGTCATATTTCTTCAAATTAATGGCTGACACATGATTCTCAACATTATATTTATAATAGAGAGATAATAATTAAAACTCTCATGTCTTTCCAGTCAGTATTTTGTCTTTTTCACTAACTCATCTGTTTAACTGATTTGTGGCAGCATTGGATATACAATTATAATATTTTAATCATCACAAACCATATATAGAAACTAAAAAAAAAACCAACAAAAAACAGCAATAAAATGTATAGTTCATGGGTCAACAATAATGAAAATTTCCTTTTGTCCTGTAGGACAAGTAGTATTTAAATCTTTTTATCCGAATCCAAAAATGACTTTCTGAAAATCAAGTGTAACATTTAAATTTACATGTACAATTTTGTGTGTAAACAAGGATAATCTTTATTGAATTAATTCTTGTCCGAATGCAAAATGGACTTGTCCCGGACAACCGGACAAACCTTAATGTTGAACCCTGGAGCTATTGTTTCAAGCTGATGATATACATTACTTTCGACTTTTATCCATATAACCTGGTGGGGTGGAGTCTTGTGAATCCTTTCTTGACATGTAAGAGTTTAAATATGAGAAAACAAAGCATGACATTACCTGGTAAAATTCACTGACAAGAGTGTTCGTTCCTACTTGTCACCATGCATAAGAAAACGCCATTGGCAACACAATTAGGAATTTTAACGTGAATTTGGGGAAAATTGTGTGCACATATGGAAATCTAAATGCACTTTTAAATGCACTTCCCCTTACATTATTTTTTTTTCACATTATAGTCATGAGCTAAACATCAAATTGGGAAATTTTTCGTCAAACTGGGGAAAAATACATGCATTTTGCATTGGGATTGGGTCAAATTTCAGTCAGGATACTATAGAAAAAGCCCTGCTTGTCATAAATCAATAAATTAATTAACCTTATATGCAGAATGGAATTAGTTTTACATTAAAATAAAAACCTGTGGTAATTTTTTCTTATTCCAAAGCTTCAAAAAGACCTTGAAATAACGCTTCAGTTTCGGTGAAGACATCTCTTTGGGCTGTTTATTTTTCTGTAAAAGATAATTCATGATTTATTCATAAGGGATATACCATAGCTTATAACAACACAGATAATAAATTAATTCATACATTCCAATACATCAACAGATGAAATAACAAAAATGTCTAACTTCACAACCTGGACCATAATTAAGCCGTAAAATATAGCATAATGGCACTGAAATACAGCCAAGGCTTGAGGAGTTATTTCCCTTATTTTAGCACTCTTTTAAAAGCACATATTTAATATGTCTTAGCATATATGATGAAAACTGGAAGAAAAGATTAACAAAATAATCAAAATAATTATCTGGTGTCTATTGAAAAATAAATTACTCTGAAATAGGAAAAGAAAGTGAAAGACTGTTATCCAGGATAATTTTTTTATTTAAAATGCAGCAGAAGACAGGACATGAGCGTACAGGTAGTCAAGTACACACTCCCAAACGTCAGTTGAGAACATGTATCATTTATCATCAGCAAAGTATTCACCAGGCTGCTTTACTTTCTAGTCACCTCTATAGATAATGTTATTTTATGTCTCATTAGATTAACAGTTTTATATTAACACATCTATCTTTATTTTAAGATGATAAATTTAATGTAACCATTGACGTAGCACCTGAAAAAGCTTTACGCATTAAGTTTCTGACTGCTGTCAGCTATTGAGATATTGTTAAGTGGATTATATAGTGACTTTTATAGAATTAAATTCCCCAAAACAGATCTTATGGGGATCAATAATTTTGTCCTGTTTTTGAAGGGTTTGTTTCTGGAAAGTTGATCATACATTAATAATTCTGATCTGTTCCAGTTTTTGTATTTACTGTTAACATGTCCTGGTATTTCATGTATGTTTTAGTGACATTTTCTGAGTAAAGACTTACTTTATCATTTGTGTTAAATTATAAACTACTTATTGATGATTGCCTGATAAAAACAAAAGATGGGGTGGTTAGAAGTGTTCTGTTACAAGTAAGACTGGTTCCATGTCTATGAAAGTTGTGTTAAGTACATTATTACAGTTTTATTACCAATATCGGTCTAGTGTTAAGAATTTACAAAGATTCAGATATAATTTTAAACTTGAAAATAGATGGACAAATTTACTTAACAAGAGCAGTATTATAAACTGATAGGTTTTAGGAAGGAGTGGTTTTCAGAAACTGCACCAAACAACAATGAAAAAAAAAAGAAAATATTTCTGCTCTTGAGTTTTTTATTTATGTGAGTTGGATGGGACACATCCTCTTAACAATTTCTTATTTCCAATATTATAAGATTAACTGCAGGATATATTTCATGAACAATTTTTCTCACAGTTCATAGGAAATGTAGGTCTCATGAAGAACAATTAATGTTAGCCAACACAATTTACTAAAAGAGCACACAAATGATGTGCTTCCTTACCTCCTCTTCCAGCCACATGTGAAATTCAAGTTGCTTACAAAGAAAGTCATCCATAGAAATTTTGTCTGAAAAGATGAAAATCAAATTTGATCAAATTCTAACTAAAGAGTAAAAGAAATATTGCACAAGTTATAATACAAACATCAAAATGTTCATATGTACTCATCTGAAATAGGAACTCATCTGAATACAAATGTCATTTGCCTTGGTTTTTGTTTTTTGGATTTTTAAATGTTTTATGCCTTGCCCAACAATTTTTCAGTCATATGGTGGCAGCCAATAGTGGAGGATTGACCCCAGTAACTGGTACAATGTACCCAAGAAGAGACCAACCACCTTCGCAAGTCAACTGGTAAACTTTCTCATAAAATAATAAAATCCGCTGTAAATGCGGCTATGTGTATTGACAAAACTGTACGTTGCAATGTGAGCATTAGGTATTTTTTATTTATAATATATAGTAATTAGGCATGGCTTTTTAAAGTCACATTCTGGGAAAGTAAGTGTAATTTTTTACATTCTATATAGAAATTCCTTCCAAACCGAGGATAATAACATTTCTTTAAAAACAAAAATTGATGTAGTAATGGGGATATCCAAGGAAATCTGTAGGAATTCTTAAGTTGGTACATGCCAGAATTATTGTAGAGTGACACCATGTGACTGTCGACATGTGACCAGTATGAACATGAAGAGTTTGTTTTGATTTTCAAGCAGCCTCGCTTTTGATTGTGCGTCACTATCACATTACATGTATTTTAAGAGTTTATAAATAGATCAATGTACTGTGTGTTTCCTGCAATTAATTAACTAATTAGTTGGAATAGAACTTTAAAAATATGACGAAAGTTAATGTAAATATGCTTTATGTGAGTACAGAAAAGCGGAATGTGGCTTTAAGGAACCTTTACACAACATTTTTAAGCAGGGTCAGGGTCTCACGATCAAGTCTGTTTGTATCAAGTGAAATGTAACCTAACCCATGTACATGTAATAACAAGACGTGTTTAGTCCACATAACTGACATAGGCAATTAGACCTGAGATTTTTTCTATTACAGTAAAATGCTCATATATTTGTATGAATATTGACCTTACCTGGACCTCTGTCCATTAGCAATAGAAATGTTATGTATGGTATGAAAGTTGTTAGGGCAGTGAGCTAAAAACAATTGAGATCTGTGTTTACAAAAACACAAAATACACACTTTTTTCTTTTCTTTCGAGTTTATCTTTCTCCTTCTTCTTGTCTCGTCTAATGGATTTCTTGGCAAATGTCTTCAGTTTCCTGCTTGCTATGTTAATATCATCACAGGAGGATTCTTATAAAGAATAAACAATAAATATCTTATATCACATGTAGTTACCGATGGTATGTTTACAAATCTTGACAATGAAATATATTTCATGCCCAATTCATATAAAAAGACACAAGACATTTGCACAATTCATATTTAGAATATGGTGCATGATATGATTCTGGGGCCCGTTTTACGAAAGATCCTAAGTCCTAAATCCTAAGTCTTAGTCATAATTGTCATGGGGCTGACCAATCAGTGATGTATTGCCATGGTAGTTACTGTATGACTTAAAGTTTTAGGACTCAGGACCTTTCCTCAAACGGGCCCCAGATTCATTCAGTTCATGTAAAGGTAGTTTCTTATATATATGATTGACATTGATGACAATTGGTCATTACTATGGAAAGTAAGAAACTAAATACCCACAGAATTTATTTTGATAAAACTTTTAATGAAAATTTATCATATGTAATCAAGGGAAGAGGTCAGGCACAAAAGTGTGTGAAAGCCATTAGCCTACAGTATGAGTATAGCAAGATAACATATCCGCGGATTATTTAAAACAGTTCTAAACATAGTCATAGTTAATCGGTGGATTGTAGCGAGGTACGGAAACATATCTAAAACAGGTCCCACTGTTCACAAATTTCCAAATCATAAAAAGACAGTTGAGGACTAGATTTGTAAAATTATTACGTGGTGATTTTCAAATCTGTCTGGTTTCAGAATGAGATATACATGTAGCTTATGAAGGGCATGTTTAAAAACTTAACATTGGATAAATAAATTAATAAATAAATAAATATATTAATTCATAATACAGCAAACAGTATATTTTTCTTTCTGAATTTCCATAATTTCAGTTCAAAATTTATCTTATTTAGTTTACTATTACATTTTCTATCATTTTATTTAAAAAAATATTTTATACAATTCACAGAAATTAAAAGATTAAACAAACACCACACAGTAATAATGTATCTTATTGTTCGTAAGCTTGCATCAAAATGCATGTTTTATTGTAAATTACAATATTTACTATCGAATCATGTAAAAATATTTTATAAGAATGTTTTTTAACAGAAATTAAAACAAATGAATTACCAAACATTAAACTGAATAGTAGAATTTCATTCTTGATTTTTCGTAATCTCGCTTAAAATGTATTTGATAGTGTTATCAATGGGAGCCTACCGGATTACATCCCTTTAATTTCTGACCGCTGCAAACGTTTTAGGTAGTTCAAGTTTAACTCTATAGTGACCTAACAAATGGAGTGCGCTATTTCAATCATGCTATTCTACATAACTTTGATTACCAACTTGTGATATTATTTATTCTGAATATTATTATTTATTCAGAATATTAACTTTGGTATTATCTTATTTTTGCAAGCATAATTTGTAATTTTAATCATCCATTTGTTTGAAAAGCGTAGGTAACTGCAGGTCTCGATGGGACTGGAATTTGGCTCTTATCATATATTATAGTCTATATGTATGTGGTACAAATATCAGTGATTATCGTCCATATAGATCTAGATAATGTGAAAATAACATACAAATAATAATTTAGCATGTAAATCAGAAAATGTGAAATAAACAAAATTAATGATATTAAGAAAAAAAACCATTTAGTTTTCTCTTTTTCTTGCACACATGGCCTACAATGAAATATTAGACTAGATCTACATTTGGCCTACAGACAGGATGCTAACCAATTAATAAAAATAAAAAATTATATAAATCAAATTAAATTCATTGATTGCACAATCACTGACTTTATAGTTTTTTTGTGAGATTTGTCCGAGATTTAATAGATGTTCCGTATTCTCGATGTCTGGGAATTCAGGAAAAACAAATCTAGTCACAATACCACTCAAAGTGAGTGATCTGCTGATATTATATTCGCCGGTCAGAGCAATTGTCCGTATTTACAAAATCCTTTGACACTGTACTGTCTGAGTATTTTCTTAACACCAGTGCGTCTGCATAAGCAATACCTTGCAAATCACGACGTCTGTTGGGTGGAGATGAATGAGATCTATTTAAAAAAAACTGCAAAACCTATTTATAAATAACCTTATCATTTCCCATGAAATTAAAATTCACATTAATTAAGCAATCTAAATATTTCCCAAGAATATCTCTCTCTCTCTCTCTCTCTCTGTAGCAAATTTAATTGTCAAAAACTTTTCATCAAATTATAAAGTCAGGTCGGCTTACAAGTCCATTGTATATCTAAAAGGGAAATTTTTCTGGAGTGTAAGCCAGATTGATCAGTTCCATTTATCACCAATTATTATCGTATTGGTTTATCAAGCCTAAGTACGCAGACAGGGAAATGTACTTAGGCATCATAAACCAATACGATAATGACTGGTGATAAATGGAACTGATCAATCTGGCTTACACTCCAGAAAAATTTCCCTTTTATCTAATCTAAATATTCCGATACAGGCTCAAATATTATTACACTTGCAAATTTACTGTATTCAAAGATATCTCAGTTTGTGGATTTTTTTTTTTAAAATTATTATACACAGCGATATATAAAGCAAACATAAAGCTTTATATATCACTGCTATATGAACTTAAATATTTTTAGCAAATTTTTATTTTATTTCTATTTGACTTCTCAGATTTTCTTGAATTACACAAAATTAGATAACTAACCAGAATTTATTAGTATTTTATATATATTTTAATTTCATTATCAACACTGGAGACGTATATCTCTGTCGATATACAAGGATTTATAATAAGAACCAGCGATATATAAAACTTTAAATTATCTCCTTCCTTTATCATAAACTGACTCTGATATTATGTTAGTTGTTACTTTTAATTTTTTTTAATTTACTTTGTTGTTTTTAATTTTGATAGTCAATTGTCAATTAATTCTCCAGAAATCAACATATTACTGTAACTTGTAGTTTTTGCATTCGATAAATTTGGGACTATACCATTTAGTACTACAGGTTATTCAAATAATCGTTTCATGGACCGCCTGGGTATTGTTTATTGGGATGACATCCCGCTGACAGGTGAAGCACACACATATGATGACTCTCAGCATGATATATCCGGTCTTGATAAAGACGAGTGATCTAGGCTACTTAAGTGTCCTATTGGTATTACATACCAATCTCAGAGAAAGACGTAAGAAAACTATCAATATATGTTCTAGTACTAACTCGTAAATTGTCTTATTTTTCACTATCTTAAACCTATTCACAATTGAATTAAATAAATTATCAAAAAATTTAAAATACTACAACTTTCGAACATACTTATTTACACATATGTGAAAATTATAAATTAGTAAAACCAATTGGTTGTTCTGTTAGTAATCCATATCATCCAGCCATGCACTTTTCCCACTGAAAGATAACCGGAACTAATGTCCTTGTGTGTAACAAATTCTCGACCCTGATTTGTGGTGTTAAAAGCGCTTTAAATAGCGGTAGGCTCCCATTACATTTCTTTCATGTAATGTAAAATAAACATTTTGTACCATCAGTTTTAATAGAAATTAAAAGAACAGTAGTAAAAGTTTCAGCTGAACAAAATGCTAGATCTCTCTCTCTCTCTCTCTCTCTCTCCAATCAAATTTGGGCATAAGCAGTTTTTATCAATTCACTCGTAAATGACATATACATCTATATTTTAACAATTGATACATTGTCTATGATTAGGAGAGGTCTCGACTTTTGCCAGTTTCTGCTATCTATCTACTTTAGAATTTGCTCTTTATAAGGTGTCGTTTTTTTTGCAAATATTTTAGTGCTGACATAGAAAAATTACTATTTCAAATGAGGTGAAAATACTTTTTAAAAATGGATATAGATATGGGAGTTATATTTTTCTAAAAAGTTTCCTTACTCTGTGTAATTTGTTTTTTATATACATTATTTTGTAGGTTACATGACCACATGTTTTGGGACTTCTTTTTAGACATTGACAGAGATTTCTGAGGAGTACAAGGACCGACAACTATGTGTAAGAGATTGACAACATGATTGCATTTTCAAATGATTATTACTAGGTTGCATTGTAGAGCGTACGAATGTACATGGAATAAACCATGAAGTTTTATGGCTGTAGCTGCAGTACTTTGTCCACAATGGACTGAAACTAGATGCCCAAGAGGGCCTCAATCGCTCATCTGAGAACCAGCTACAAATGTGGAAAGAAGACCAAGAAGAATATGTATCGGCACATACATGAATTATTCTTGATCTGATCTGCCCAAGAAACATTAATATTGCTGTTTTAAGAAATTCATAAAAAATTCTAGAAATCAAATTTCTTGCACAAAACATTTCTTCACCAATACACAAGTAAAACACTTAAATGCATCATTGTCAATGCAAGGGGATTTAATTAAGGAACTCATGCGAAAATGAATGAAAATGACAAAGTCTGAAAAGACCTAAAAAAAAAAAAGGGTGTCAAAAATTCATATTCTGATTTCTATGAAAAAAACAAACTTGAATTATCCATGTATATCACTCAAAAACAATCCGTTTTTCAATTCGTGTTCCTTTTCTAGAAGAAATTTTTTTTTAAAGAGGGGTACCTTATGGGACCTATTTTGCCCCACTGCAGATCAATCCCTGGGCCAATCTGGCTAAAAACTATTAACTTGATAAAGGACCTTGACAACTTGCTTCCTGTTAAGTTTCATCATAATTCCTTAAATGGCTTTGAAACAAAAGCTGATAGCGTGAAAAATGCACTCTCCCCTCTTTTTTCGCAGTCTTAAAAAACTAGAAATTCTAGAAATTAAATCTCGTCAGTATTCTTGCACAAAAACATTTTTTCACCTAATTACAAGTAAAACACATTAAATGAAAGCATAAAAGTGAATGCAAGGGGAGATAATTGAGGAAATCATGAAAAATGACAAAATCTGAAAAGATCTCAAAAATGCGTCAAAAATTAAAAAATATTCCGATTTCTATGAAAAATAGAAACTTAAATCATACATCCATGTAGATCACTCAGAAGCAATCCGTTTTTCAATTCATGCTGCAGTTCTGGAGAAGAAAATTTTTAAAGAGGGGGTACCTTTTGGGACCTATTCTGCCCCATCCTGGATCCACCCTAGGCCAATCTGGCTGAAAACTTTGTAAAGGACTTTGAGCACTTGCTTCCTGTCAAGTTTCATCAAAATCCCTTCAGTGGTTTCAGAGAAGAAGTCGAAAATATGAAAAGTTTACGGACAAATGCCGGACGAAACTTTCTTCAAACAGACGAGCTAAAAAGCAGTGGGAACACTGATTGTACATCAGTGTACCTTTGGTTACATGTATCTATGGCCTTGTCCATAGGAGTTTCTATATACATGTGTACATGTACCCGATATAGTCAAATTTTCATTAAAGGCCACCTCTGTATAAAGGGTACCTGCCTATATATATTTGATAAAGGCCATTCAAACATACCCTTTGTCACTTTTTATAATGAAAACCTCTTTCTAAAGGCCCCCTGTCTGTAATGGCTACTTTTGCTTGTTTCCTTGAGTGGCTTCATAGTCAAGTTTGACTGTATGGGTAAGATAGATCATTGCAAATCTACAAAATCTCTAACTCCCTAACCTACTGGACATGTCAATTTTTGTCACATCTGCTTTGTACATCTAATTTGAAAAGAACTGGCTAGGTGATTTTTGAGAAGTTATTGAAAATGTTTGAAAATTTGTTCATGATGGTGAACACCAAATAAATTACTTTGAATGGATGTTATTCAGATTTCCGGGCTTTTTCCTACCCTTCAAAGATAGGGGCATGTACTTTTCCAATCGAGAAATTTGCCATGTTTTCCAGAAATTGGAAAAATTCTAACAGCATAAGAAATATATATGAATATAATATCTCTGATATAATTCTGTGTTTAATTTATCCAACTTGTTTGCTTAAAAGATTCAACTACTACATTTCAATTTTGTTATCATTTTCTTGTTTATTTTTTAATGAATCACTTTTTTTATCAGGAATTTTCTGGCCTGAAATTGGGAAAACACTTAAAATTTTTCTATTGGGAAAAGGGTGTTATACAGAACCTGCACCCCCCCAAAAAAAAATAAACAAAAAAACATGATTATACCTAACATGTAGCACTGGTGACCCACCTATAGAGATATGATTATTGTCATGACAGCCTATGTAACAAACCTGTGTCCACTTCTCCAGAACTATTCGTAGAAGATATGGAAGAGTCCAAGTCATTCTGGGGGTTTTCAAATTTAGCCTGGACCAAGTTCTGCCCAGAGGAGGTAATGCCTTTTACTTTTTTCTTCGTCATTGGCGTTGATGATTCTGAATGAGATACAGTAAAAAAACCTCGTTTCTTGGACCTGAAAAATTATAAAAAATTTCAAGATATAAATAGTTTACTTTATTCATTAACAAATTTTTTCGAAATGTAAATTATCAAACTATAGTAATACCAGTAATTATTGCTTATAAATAATGCATGTTTTAATTTAATGGATGTGATATAATTTAATATACATGTAAATTGTATAGGGTTTTCCCTTAATACTAGTTATGCATGATTTCTGCATCCCTGATGCATGCAAATATTTGGGGGGTGCACAAAAAGAATAAAGCCGAGTCCCTGAGGAGGCACTATACATCTGTATCTTACTGAACTGATTTTGAGTCTTGGATTGAAAAGGGGTGTCTGTTATAATAAATTATATATAGTAATGTTTTAAACGTATATTTCAGCTATGTCTACTGGTATATTTGAAATAGCTTTTATATTGTTTACTTATTTGTATATTAATGGAATATATTTTACTTTGGACTCCCAAATCTTTATCTTGTGGGACTCAGGAACTCACTAAATTTCAACGCTAGGGAAAACCCTGAATATATACATTATGCAATATACATGTTTGTGTATATATATTCATGTAAATGTTAAAGTGTGTTTCCATCTGTTTCAGAAAATCACCCTAACAACTGGCATGATCACCCTTGATAAATTCTAGTAATTTCGGCATCAAGTAATATCAGCATATAGAAATTTTGGCACTTATACATAATGTCAGAGTTTTTTTAAATTGACTGGTCTTACCAGAAAAACCGGTAAATTTTACAAAAGGTCGATGAAATCTATCTGATAACTGGTCCAAATGACCAGTAATTTTCCATTTCTTTTCAATTGTGTATATATATACAGACCAGTAAAAGTATTTCTTTGACCAGTGAAATTCCTTTATTCACTGGTCTGGTCGACCAGTATTTTTTTTTTTATTTCAAAATGTCCGTAATGTACAAGTAATTTTGGCATTTACTGAGCATCAGGTATTTTCGGCACTCAAACACGTACAGGTATATGGGCAGCTAATACTGATTAAGATATATCATGTTGAATATTTCTTTTTAATTTGAAATCAAGATTTAACACATTATATTTTTAAGTGCCGAAAATATTTGCTTACAAGTTACAAGTGCCAAAATTACCAGATTCACACCACTACAATATCACACTTTAGTGTAGTTACAACTGCAACAAAGAAAGTATTTTACACTATTTTGATTTTTCTGTACCCTAGGCTTTCTTCTGAAGGGGACAGACAAATCAAAATAATAAATATATACCTTCTTCGTTTCAGCTGTAACTAACTTTTGTGTAATTTCTATTGAAAATTTAGTGGTCTTGCATTGAATGTTGACAGAGTAAAGGCACCAAAACATAATGTGATGTTTTATCAAAGGGCTTAATAAACGGTATGAAAAAAAAAATGAAGAAAATAAATTATTTTATGTGGACTAGTAGAATTTTATGGGACCAGTAATTTTTTACGGCAGCCACTGTCACTGATCCTGTGTCAGTCTGTCCACCTAGGAAAAAGAGTTTCGTTTCAGTAATTTGTCGCACCCTGAGTTAAGTCAATTTACCTGTATTTTTTCTATGGGCTGACTATGATATGGGCCAACTTTGATATGGCCAAGATTGTGATGGACCAAGTTTGTAATGGAGTGGACCTTGGCCTTTTGAATTTGGAATTTTAGCGGCGTATGGTCAAAACGGCCCAAGTCCAAAATCACCCACACCAAAATGGCCCAAATCAACTACCAAAATGGCCCAACTTTTTTTTACTATATATATGTACATGATTAGAGATGCTAGTGGCTTACTGGAAAAATTCCTGGAATTACTAACTGAGCCAATATGGACTGGGGGTCTGGGGGCCGCCTAGGCCCCTAGAAGCTCTACAAGTAAAGATGCTCCGAGATTGATTCTGGCATACTTTCTGGTGTTTGACTACAATAAAGGACTTAGAAAATAATGACTGTTTTGTGCTTTTTTCAATATAAATTTCATATTCATTTGAAGCAAAGTGAAAACCAACCACTATGTAATATATATAGAAGGCTTGTTCTGCTTAGGGAAAAGGTGTAGGCTATATATAAAATGATTTGATCATTGCACACAATACATAAATACTGCCCCTTTAAATCAAATTTACGGACATAATCTGACATGCCATGAAGATACCCATGCCGTCCCTTTCCACCAGCAACTTGTTCTTAATCCCTGGCCTTGGTCAATCATTTTTATATTAGCGGATCGATCTAAAACACTCATGTTAGATTTTCAAATTTCGCTCTGACACCATGCATGCCATGTGCTTTAAACTGTGAACCTCACTTTAGCAATGAGTCAAAGCAACATTGATGCTGATTAAATGGCCCAACTTTTTTTTACTATTTATCTGATCGTCAAAACAGCCCAACCTTTTAGATCGATGTACTGCTTTTCCTATAAAATAAAATAATAACTAAGTCTAGGTAAATATTTAGCAAATATGAAAGGTATAAACATTATGCCAAAAACATTTGCTTACAAGTTACAAGTGCCAAAATTACCAGAGTGACACCACTATAACATAACACTCAAGTGTAGTTACAACTGCAATGAAGAAAGTATTTTACTATTTTGATTTTTCTGTCCCCTTCTTCTTTAGGGGACAGAAAAATCATAAAATAAATATACAGTATACCTTCTTCATTTCAGCTGTAACTAACTTTTATGAAATTTCTATTGAAAATTTAGAGGTCTTGAAAGTTGACAAACGGAGTAAACACACCAAAACATAATGCGACGTTTTATCAAAGGGGTTAATAAACCGCATGAAAAAAAAAACTGATGAAAATCAATTATTTTATGTGGACTAGTAGATTTTTAGGGGGCCAGTAAATTTTTATGGAATTGATCTGGTGGAGGCAACTGGGCTTCCGGTCTACATTAACAACCACCGAGAGGACAATTGAACAACTAAATGACATGTGTCTTTACTGCTATCACTGGTCCTCATCGCATTTATTACATTAATCTATATATAAAAATTCTGTCTAGTGTACAACTTATATGGGACTTTGACAGCTTTTCCGAGGTCCATGATGTAAAACCTGGACAGGGACTACATAACGTGTTATAATCTGATTACTGATATATGTCCCTGATTTGGATGGTCTGTGTCGTTTAGCCACATATAATTTGAAGAGTAGACAGAATGTAATAGATAGATTAAAAAATCATGAATTTAGTTTATGTTAATTTCAATTTTAAGACAGCATCCAATTTAATGATTGCATGTGAATCCTATTTAAGATTTACCACAAAAGGGTTTTCAAAATTCTGTTTATAATAAATAAGTACATCTTGTTCACCTGTCTTAAGCTTGTCTATACCTTTGCCTGTGGTCAAAGGCAATGTTGAGGCGGAAGCCAGTTTAAAGTATTAAGCGACAGCATACTGTTACATGTAGATCTACTACTAGTGGCAATGAAACAATTCTTCCATGATACAACGACACATGCATAAAACTGGGTATATGGTTATCTTTATTATTTCTGCAGCTTTATATCCAGTGTTTGAGATCATCACATGTATGAGGACATGTAGCAAAAACTATCAAAATATTTCCAATAAAAATCAATGTCCTCTAATTAAAGGGAAGTAGTGTTATGCCAAAAAAAAAAAAGAGTAAACACACTTTAAATTCACAAATTTTCAAACCTTTGGCGTTACATGGTATCAAAACTGAATAATTAACAGCTTCATTGCAAATGTTCATTAATGTTTATCAATAAAGGCCAAGACTGAGAGGCCAAAAATTTGTGAATTTAAAGTGTGTTTACTGTTTTTTTTCCCCATATTAATATATATATATTTTAAAATTTTATACAAACATTTTATCTACAAGTACAACTGCTAAAACAAAATACAGTTGAAAAAATATGTAAATATTAAATTTAAACACATGTACATATACCGATATAATCAGTTTAAATTTGTATTGTGGGCCTGAAGTATATGTTAAAATGACTTTTTTCCAGAGCCAAGCTCATAAAACTAAAGAATATTTTACTCTGAGAATATTTTAAGTTATAGTAGCCTTCGCAACTGATCAAATAAAACTAAAAGAGTTACGAAAAATCTCAAAGATTTTTAAGTAATACAAGTACTTATGTTTTCTGAAAGTTGATCTGCTTTTGGTTTCCTACACAAGTACATTAGTCGTTTCCAGAAGTTAAAGTTTTATTTGTGCAAAAACCAAAAATGAAATATCATATGTGAGTTTCCATTTACATGTCCCCAATAATTAGTGTAGGTAGACAAGTACCTTTTTTTCTGAACAAAAATTTTTTTTAATCAAACATCAAAATGATTTAATGTGTTAAATATTTTATTCATAATTGACAGTAATTTTCTCCAGAATGAAATTTGAAGAAAAAATTAAGGTACAGGTCTACCAAGGTAAATTGGCACATGTTTACAAACACAAGGAGTCTAAATCAAATCAAAACAGGGTGACAAGCTACTTGTCGTCACAAAAGTATTAGAGATTCAGTAATGCATGGAGTCCATGCAAGGCAATATGTTTTACATGTACAACTTATTTTTTGGAAAGTAGACCGTATTGTTTTGGCTTATGACTGAACCAGGATGTGCCACTTTACCTTGGAAGACCTATACCCGTGCAAAAAAGAATTTATCTTGTCATTCTAAACCCAGTCAAGATTTGTACAGTATTGGTTTATCATTTGATACTCAGTTTGGCATATCATATGTGAAATTCACAGTCACGCATGTATTTTTGTACATCGAAATCTTTAATACTTCAAGAATTATCCATTTATAAATGAAAAGATTCATCTAAAAAAGATATGTGTTTGTGTTAGATGAATGTCCCTGTACTATAGCAAAATTAAAACGCAGCTATTTTGGGTCAAAAATTGGGTCAAAGTAGAACCAGTGGTACTCGCCTTTCCTTTGTCGTGATACCGGTCAAAAAGTTCAGAAACCGTTGTGGTCAGGAACCGGCACAATAAACCTCTGTGGAATGGCTGTGGAAGCAAGACCAAATTCTAAGGCAAGCAGGCTTGTCATATTAAATGTAATTCGAAATCGAATTTCCCCTGAACAATAATCTAAATCAGTTGGATGTTAACTCACATGACTCAAGCCCACTCCGTTTCTGATTCTCTACATACTCAATGCAGTGACTGTAGTGAACAGAATATAAGGACTGAATTATTCAGGTTAGATGGATGTTTGATTTGATGGCACTCTAATTGAATTAAGTGCGTTGTGACATCAATCGTCATATGAGTTGTACCACACTACCTTTAAAGTTGAAAACCTAACTTCAACATTCCGGATTTTGATACGATGAAAAGTAGTAGGGTCGGAGGGGAAAAACAGGGTCTGTTGGGTAACCGGAAACACACATATTTTGGGGGGGCCTAATTAAAAATATATCGCAACATTTAAGAGCTAAAAAGAAAAGTTAAGTCGATTTGTAAGAATTTGGAAATGAGCTGTTTTGGTGTGGGCGATTTTGGAGTTGAGCCGTTTGGAGTTGAACATAATTCATTGTAGCAACAATTATTATCATGTGACATTTTAATTTTAAAATCAATTAACTGAAATTGTGAAATCTAGAAATACACAAAAAAGTAAAAAAAAAATGTTTGAAAATACAAATATATAATATTTGACTTCAATTGGGAAATTTCGACTGCAACTTGGGGGTGTGCGGTTGTGCTGTTTTGCATAGGGAATGGGGCCTTATTTCGGTCCTGTATCAGTGTATGGTATGACAGTAGCCGAGAAGGGTGGAAAATCTCTGGAACTTTTTTAAAACTAGGCCTAATTTTAGTAGATCTAGATCTATTAGCCACCACTCTACTCTAGTCCAGAAAAGTAGGCTCAGGTGCTATATAATAATTACCTTATTATATCCATATTTTATGATGGAACTGACGTAAACAGCATAAAGTAAACTTGAATTAACCGCTTGTTCTATAATCATAAATGAGGTCTTTAAAGCGCTATACGGAAGTGAACATTTACCCGAACTCTTTCAAACTTTGAAATTACGTTGATGATAAATTGCAGATTTTCACATTAACAAAACGAATATTTCTGTACTATACAACGAATCTTGATCCCGATAATTATCAATCCAAGAGATAGATAGAAGGACGTAGGACAAGGCCAAGGGGGCAGCGGCGACACGTGCCCCCTTTTGAAACCGGGGGGGGGGGGGGGCACAAATATGTTTGTGTCCCCACTTTTTGACGTAACTAGTTTCTTTTTTACACTGCCACATTTTTTTTAAATACTTGATTCGTTGATTCGTAAATAATTGATTTTCTGGAATCCGTTACTTATTATTACCAAAATTTTTGCGACTCGCTAAGCTCGGCCAAATCAATTACATTATGTATAGCCTACTCTTCCTTCCCTGTTGTCCATCATTTCTGCAGCGATATATGTAAAGAACTTTTCGTTTTCTTTTCCTCAGCTTGTATGAATATGAAAATGTATTTGTAATCTTGGCAAATTTTGCATTGTATCAAAATGTAATTTATATCTTACCAATTATTTACACATTACATGTATGGTACCGGAGCGGCCAGGGGGTGCCTTCTCCCAACACGTTCTCACATACCATTTTTTATACATTATCAACACTTTTGAATCCAGGAAAGGCTTCCCAGAACCTTTTAAAATCAAAACTTTTTCTGGACTCCCTCATCATACTCATCATCATTTTAACGATAAAGAGGTCATAATTCACTAGGCTAAAATTCTGTCCCGATTTTAGTTACTTTTTTGCTGATCCTACCTTCTATAGGATAATCAAAGTGGTTTATTCGCGAGTTGCTATGCGTATTTTCGCGTCTGGATGCAGATAAAAGGAATTCCAACAAAACAAAAAAAATCACGCCTCGCTCAGTGATTTTAAATAAGATTAACACCACTCCAACTTGGAATCATTACTCTACTATTGATGAGGTATGCATTGAATAAACCTAGCTCCTTTTAAAACAACCTTTTGTTTTGATTTCTACACTTCTGTATAAAGAACGTACCATTTTCACACGCATTGCGTCTTGTCATCCCCCAAAAGTTACGCCCCCTCTTTGAAAATTCTTTGATCCGCCCCTGTAATCCATTCTCAATATGTTGAACGGTTGTGCCCCCTTTTTTCTGGACCCAGCCACTGTAGATAGATAGACAGATAGAGTCTTACACCACTCAAGTTGAGGGAGGGATGGAGAAATCTCAGTGTGAGAGCACGAGAATTGAGATCTCGCCATATCTCCCCAAAATGTAGAAACAGTATAAAAGAGCGACTGCAACCATATGTGTAGACGACAATAATATTTCAAGTAGTAATCCCGGCTCTTCTGGTATGGGCTTATCCGATATCTAAGGTCGAGGACAAACCAGTCACAAATGGGAGAAAGATGTATAGTTTGAAGGATGGATAGATGGAGAGAGAGAGAGAGGGGGGGGGGAGAGATTCGTGTCACATTTAACAATTAAAATAAAAGATTTTGCATGAAATACGTGTTGCTGTTTTGAAGCGGGTCATTTTTCTACGGTTTCCCGGGTAAGATTTCTATCGTATAATATTGACCCCGGGTAGTATTTACGTGTATACGAAAATTGATTTTTTCACGTTACACATGTAACACCGGGCACATTTTGGCAGACTTTTCATTATGACGTCAAAATTAAATGGCCCGGCCGTCATACATTTGTGTGCTTATGACGTCACAATCGAAAGGCGTCAAAAAATGCAAATTAAAAGTCACGTGCAGTGGCGTAGGAAGAAAAATCAAAAGTGGGGGTCATATTTCTTTTTTTTTTTTTAAAGTGGTTTTCCCAGGGAAAAAAATGTCAAATGTGCCTTTTGATTATGCAATTAATACATACAACAATGGTGGATGTAAACAAAAAAAATTAAAAGGTGGGTGTTTTTGAGCTGGACCCGAAGTCACCAAATTTACTCAATACTCAAGCTCAACTTTTATTTCATTATTTTGACTATAAAATCGTTTGTAAAATATTTGGGTTTGAATGATTAGGAAGTATATTATTATTTTTTATCATTCACATATAAATGTTTGAGTCATAATTAGGATTTTCCTGTAAAAATGAATAAATATGCTGAGTGCGTACTCAGATAATATTTTGATATTCCCGAAGTTTTCTTCAAATGAGCAATGATTTTGATCACTATTTACAATTGTATGCCATCAATAAGCAAACATGTCCAGTTACAGAATATATTTTGCATGTTTTTACCTTAAAATCACGGAAAGTTAGTTGAGCTTGAGTACTGAGTAAATTGCATCATCAAAAGCAGACTGATGATTGAAAGTTGGAGTAGTGTAAATATAAAATTTATTCGAAAAATTTTTGGAAATTTGTTTTTAATTGGTAACATAAAATTATACCTATTTTTGATGCAATGCAAACACCATCAAAAGCAGAATGAGGATTTAAAGTTGGAGTTATATAAATTTAATCGCCGAGCGGAGCGAGGTGCGAAATTTTGGGGGAAATTTGTTTTTAATACGATGACATAAAATTATACCTGTTTGTGATGTAATGCATATATCATCAAAAGCTGACTGGGGATTAAAAGTTGGAGTAGGTAAAGAATTAACATTTATTCGCCGAGCAGATCGAGGCGCGAAATATTTGGGGATATTTGTTTTTAATGTGGTGACATAAAATAATACTTTGTGATGCAATGCAAACATCATCAAAAGCAGAACCCCGTTACGATGTTCCCAGGAAGAGATCACCAGCCTTCCGCAAGTAAACTGGGAAACTTTCTCTCAAAAATAAGCTTAGGTTCCAGCGGGCTCGAACTTGCGCTGACAGGAAGTGAAAGACTTCATGATTTAAAGCACGATGCTCTGTCCATTCAGCCACTACATGCTGACATCGTCAAACGGAAATATCTTTAGCGATATGTATGGCAAACACAACACATAATACAAAGTCAGTAGTCCAAGACCATAGAATCCAAGATATACAGACAAAGCCTGGTTGGATCCAGGATTTCTAGTTAGAGGAAAGAAAGAGTATATAATTGTTTGGTAGGCCTAATTTAAAAGCTCAGGGAAGCCTTTTTTCAGGATTCCAGATGTGATGTTATTATAAAATAAAAGTTGTATGTGATAAAGTTCCCCATCCCCACCCGGTTCCTACGCCTATGATGTGTTAGACATTTGGCGATATGTCAGTTAAAAAGATGGAGTACGTCCTTCCGTTGAGAAAGTTCGAAACAACACAGTGTAAAACTATAGTCCGCAATTTTCAGTCTGCAATTCAACTACATGTATTTTCTTGTGTGAACTAGATCCAACTGAGAAGACCTTTCTTTATCAATCTTTCCTCAATTTGAACTCAGCTTTTACAGGTTTAAGAATGAAATAATCCAAAATGAAGTCATTAAAACAATGTTTTATTCCCAGGAGAAAATATGGAAAATTCCCAACAGCACTGGAATGGTGTTTGAAATATTAGTTACAATCGAAATTTTGGATACTTTAAAACTTTTAATGTGTATTATGCCTATATATATATATATTTTTAAAGCCAATGAATGAAATTCCATTTTAAGTACATAAGGGCATGCGGGTGGGTGGAGTTACATCATGCAGTGATACTTGCACTGTTCTACATGTACAGAATATGGCCGAGATAACACCTGATACCAAGCTAATGGCGGAGATGGTGGTTGCAATATTGCACGTTGTGTTCTCAGCGATATAGGCTTACATAAGGCCATGGCAAATTAATTAATTGTTCTTCGGATTTGTGGAGTAAAAATATGGAGCGAGGGAAGATTTTTTTTCTCAAAACTTTATATTTCAGATGCGAGAGACTTTTTATGGAGCGAGCGGACAAAATTTTATTTTTTTAATATAATTTTTCTTAATTCAGGTCATATTAAATCAAGCTAGTGAGCAGTATTTCTTATTATCCTCTGCTTTTACATATAAGACCTATAGAAAAATCAATAGTTTTTGTGAAAAAGCTTAATTGTGTCAGCCTGAAGGTTTCTGAACATCATAATACATGTAGATCTACATCAAATGCATCTGTGATTATAGATAACAACTATATTTAGTGTATTTTGACAACTTTTGATAATCAAGTACAATGCAAAATAGTATCTTAATTATAAAGAAGCATATAACTAAATGACAAAATTATTAATTAGACCCCTAGCTCCAAATATAAAAATACTCTATAGGAACAACTGCAGGCCACTAAGTGGACTTCGGCTTTTGGTAAGACCTCTGGCAGATAGCTACATACAGCTGAACTAGGTCCAAGTACATTTACCTGATTTAGAACAGGCATATGAAAAATAATTCAAAATGTGGAAGAACTAAGTCAACAAAAAGACTCCTATCTGATCATTATCTGTATACCATCCTCATTGCCATAATTTTAATAAACATGTCAATGAATGTTAAGTCGATATCTCCAATAACTGGCAACTAAAACTGTTTATTGTCATTAATGAAGCCACAGACATAGGCTACCTGATCCTATGACATTGAACTACCAAGCAGACGAAGCACCATGTGTCATATTCCATGTATCTTATCTTTATTCAAGCATTTTTATTACTTTTCTCTCATTACGACATTAGTAATACTCATCTAATTTAAACACTCAAATGATTAAAAAAAATCTTATTAATTTTGGAATCTGATGCGGGTGTTCCGGACATGATGCGAGCGGGCAGAAATTTATTTCGAATTTTCACATGCGACCGGCCCCGAAGAACAACAACTAATTAATTTGGCGTGACCTAAAGTCTAACATGTATTTAAAGCGTTCGGCTTTATATTATATATCGCCGTTTCTACGGGTTTACATCTCTGAGCTGCTAAACTAATTGCAACCATGGGCTAAACTATGATATTGCTGGTTGGCCCATAGGCCGAACTTTCTGCCCCGATTTTAAGCGATTTTTGGGGTGGTAAAATCAGGTTTTACCACCAAAAATCGCTTAAAATCGGGGCAGAAAATTCGGCCTAGTTGGCCATGAGTCTTGACTATAAATCAAGGTATAGCTCAAATCCCTTAGACCTGTAGAACAAATAGGACGAAAAATTTAGGTACTATCTTCCGACATTTGTGATATACATGCATAGGCGTCGGAGCCGGGGGGCTAGGGAGGGAGGGGGGCTTAGCCCCCCCACTTTTTTTTGCAAAGATAGGCATAGGTGTTGAAAATTGGGGCTTAAACCCCAAGACGTTTCTGGCGTGTGTGTGTTTTAAGTTGGTTTAGCCCCCCCACTTCTGGCGTGTGTGTTTTAAGTTGGTTTAGCCCCCCACTTTCAATTTGCTTCCGACGCCTATGACATGTATGTACATATATTGTATACCGATACAGAATCTATGTTAGATCACAGGAGGCCGAAACTATGTCAATAAAATCAAGATCTTGTACATATATTGACTCGAATGAGTCACGTATTTTCAAATGTTATTTTATGGAATATTTCTTTTGTTGGGTATTTTAATATATATAGATCCAGCGATATATAAAGCTAATATTAGCTTTATATATCGCTGATAGATCTAATTTGGATTTTTTATTCGACTTACGGAAAAGGCGAGGGTGTATATAGGATTTCTTGTTAAAGGGAAGAAAGAATACGTAAATTTTGGTAATTTATTTTGTTTAATTTTCCAACCGTTTCTATTAAAATATATATTATACATGTATAGGTTTTAATCTATGATTTCTTTTGCCAACTTCACGTAGATCTACGTACCCCGCCCGAATACTGAAAATATATTGAGCAGTTCGTATTCAATTGATTTTACTGTACATACATCTATACTTTGTTGTCCAAGAGAGGGGACGTACGCCCTTAACGCCCCATTAAATCCTACCCTGCAAGTGGATGAGCCGGATAGTAGTACGATAGGGCATACCTGCCATTATAGAAATCTATTTCATAAATTATGTTGCCGCTAAATACTAAATTCACTCTTCTCTGAAGACCACCGAATAATTTTGAACTAGTGTTGTAAAGCCGACAGATGATAGAGGTAAATAGCTGGCAATCATTATATCATTTAAAAATATATTTTACATATTTCAAATACTACCATTGTAGGCTTCCGTAGATTGATGACAATCCCGCGATGTTGGCTATCAATCATCTGGTTTCCTTATATCGGTAGTTCTAGCTAGAAATTAACAAAGGGAACCACACAGTGCTGTCAGATTAGTTACAATGCAACTGCTAAAGAAGGTATATCTAATTTCAATATCACTTTTAGTTTAGCGTGGTTTTAATACAAATTATTTTTATATACACAAAACATGCTGGTACTTTTGATGCAGGCCTACAGGCTACAGCACCGTAATATCATGGGCACTTGTTTAGGATTATCAATTAATCCCTTTGGGGATTTTGTTGCGGCCGTTTCGTCGTATTATCAGTCACATGATCAAGCCTTCAACTTCAAGGGTCAAGTAGGCCCTAGGTCTGCTTGACACGAAACACTTCGTTCTAACTATAAGCCTTATTATAAGACCCTTATTAATGATAGACAATTCGACTACATTCATAGAACTTTGAAGTGTGCTTGTTTGTAATAATATTTAACGTAAAACACACACACACACACACACATGAAAAACAACACATCATTTGGATAAATCCGAGTTAGTAAGCAGACAATAATTCTAAACAAAAAGAAAATCACGGTTTTTACTGTGACATAATATACTATGTGTGACAGCATATCACACAAAAGTGAGATTATCTTATAGATCTATTAGCCATGGCATAACATGCACACGACGGACATCACTGACATTTGTTGCAAAGACAAATACAGCTGACCCAGATATAACCCAAATAACACCGGTCTTTATATTCTGCTGATTTTGGTTTGCTCCTCCAGAAACGATTAAGTTGATAGAGGACACTGAATTATTCTAGTTAAAAAAAAAACAAAAAAACATAGCCTACTGCTGTTTCCTGTACCAATGACAGAAAACTAATCAGCATTTTTCCTGCAGTGTATTTTGGGAATTGCCATCAGACTTGGTTGATCTTGGAGATCCCTTCTGTATAGAAGCACCGTATGCTTCTTAGATGGAATGTAAAAAATTGTCCATGTAAGAGTTATTCATTTTAAATAGAATTTTATAAAATTATCCACATGGGCTGGAGTGTGTAGAAGACCCTGATTTTTACATAAAAGTCAATATATCTAAAGCTGCATGAAATAGTATACATGTAGATCTACCAAGGTATATTTGCACATGTTTACAAACACAACCAGTCTAAAGTTAAATCCTAACAGGGGTGACAGGTTACTTGTCGACACTAAATGAAATCTGTGCAAGGTATTATGTTTTATCTGTATAACCTATTTTTGGAAATAGACTGTATTGTTTTTGACAGAGCCTGGATGTGCTACTTTACCTTGGTAGACCTATATACAGCCATTACAGGTGTCTCATATGAAAATCACATGTAAGAGCCATTGGTTTAATCTTGGATCCAATTCATGGATCTACCTCTACCACTTGGCAGTCACCATCAATAAGCTGATTATTCTGTTAGATTGATGAGGATCCCATGATGTGCATGTGTATTCCAGGATCGGTCTGACTAGGCACTTGTATGCCATTCACTTGGTCTTAAAGGATGCTGATGTTCGGGTTCCTCATCAGAAATCTGATGATACATGTATTATTAGCCTTTTTAAAAATGTTGGAGGTGTGTAAATTCTGTTTGAGATCTGATGTGATGGTGACTCCTGTTTGTTTGTTTATTGTTGTTTAAGGTCTCACTCAAGAGTCTTTCACTCATATGGAGACATCACCATATGCTGGTGAAGGGCTTTAAATTTTGACCTATGCTCGGCACTTACGGCCATTGAGCAGTGAGTGTTCTTTAACGTGCTGACACCTGCTGTGACACAGGACCTCGGTTTTTACTGTCTCCTAAATACTTGACTGATGTTACACTCATATGTGTCAGTTGTACATGTACATGTTCTCTCTTGATAGTTATCTTTTTCTTAGAGATGGTAAGTACATTGCACTTGTCCGGGTGGAAGTTTATCATCCAGGTATGTTCCCATTGGGTTAGTTTGTCTGAATCTTCCTGAAAGTGTTCACTATTTTCCTGTGATGTTATTGTCAGGCACACAATGGGATCATACATATCTGAGTGTGAAAATTTCAATTGGGTCTTCACTGAAAGCTGTTTAATACTATGTTGCTTTAGGGATCCAATTTGAGCCAGCCAGGCTCAGTCAGTAGCACACTGGACTCTTGATCGTGAGGTCGTGAGTTCGAGTCCAGCTGGTAGCAGGTCAGTTTCCTGTCCATCAGATGAGACAGTAAAAACCGAGGTCCTGTGTCACAGTAGGTATCAGCACATTAAAGAACGCTCACTGCTCAATGGCTATAAGTGCAGAGCACAGGGCAAAATTTAAAACCCTTCACCTGCATTTGGTGATGTCTCAATATGAGTGAAAGAATCTTGAGCGGGACATTATACAACAATAAACAAACAAACATCAGGGATCCAATTAAGTTTTTTTGCCACAGGCTAATTTTAGCATGTTGATTTACATTGTAAAATCCATTAATTCAAATGGAAATCCATAAGCTAAAATAAAACAAGAAAAAATCAACATAATTTTGGATTCTAAAGTAAACACCATCATGATCATGCTTTATTGAGTAGTGATTTCAGCCTTATGGCTTTTATTCCTCAAAACCTGTGAAGAACAATTGCAGTTTTGTATGTAATAAATGATGGTTGATATCAACACGACTTGTTCCAAAGTTTGGGGGACATCATGTAACAGAACCCTGTTACAATTAGCCCTTGTTACTGAACCGATTTTTACTGGGATACCAGATCTGAATAGATGAATTTAATATTTTTAAGATGATGTAAATTTTGATAATAAATATTACATATTGGCTATGTAAACGTGACAAGAATAACCCCACTTCGAACTGATTTTCTTGTATTTTACTATAAATGTCACAAAAGTAAACACCTGTAACTCATGAAGTATTTGTTGTTTGACTGATACATGAGTACTTCAAACCAAGGTCTGGTTGTATTTACTCATTCACCCTTAAAGACACATTTGGAGTTGACAAAGTCATCGATTTATAGAAGAGTTCTGGGGTTGATGAGTTAGGATACCTCACTACATGCGTCCATTGCACAGGTCAAGTATTTGACACTTCAACGACAGCAGATGCTGTTTCCACATAAGTTTAATGTTCAAGACAGGTTGTAAAACAAAAACAAGCAATCATCCTGTTTGCCCTGTGTATACATGGTACATCAAAGGTGCATCAAACCAACTGGTGGAATAGTCGTCTACTATTCTTAGGAAAGGAAGTGTAAGCCGTCAGGTACCTTGTCTTCTATCTACACAGAAAGTTAAGCATTACTGTTTTACTGCTTACTTTACATAACTTCTTTCAATTACTACAAAACTATTCAAAGGGCTGCTACATGTAGCTTCAAAGCTGATGCTGTATAGTTTACTCAGATTTCATTTTCTGTAAAATATATATGCTGAAGGAAGATAGGTAGATATTACATTGTAAAAGTATTTGTTATTTTTCTATCACATCAATAAATAATGTAACTGAAACTTTATAACAACTGTTGCCTAGATATATGTTGAAATGGCTGTTGTCAAGACATATTGAAATGGCTGATGTCATGTATATGTTGAAACGGGTCAACTTTTCACCTGTTGATTGTTTTGTTGTTAAACTACACATGTATCCTTTATCAAGGATTTGGTGCAGTACCAGATGTATGTCTGAGGTATGCATGTGTTTATTTTTTTCCATTTTAAGTTTTTCAAAGTTCAAAGTTGAAGTTCAGTTTATGAATAAATCAGATTTGAAATTGACTGACATCCTGTTTGTATGTCTTGCTGTCAGTCTCTTAAACTTCTTATATAGATATATGGAGTTAAGAATATATATATATATATATATATATATATATATATATATATATATATATATATATATATATATATATATATATATATATATATATATGTGTGTGTGTGTGTGTGTGTGTATGTATGTATGTAAGGTGTTTGAGGAACATTAGTAATTTAGGATTTTTGAGGAACATTTTAATTGGGTGTTTTTGAGGAACAATTTTAAGTTGGGGTGTTTCTGGACAATTTTTAAGTTGGGATGTTTGAGGAACATTTTAAAAGCTGGGGTGTTTTAGGCACATTTAAGTTGGAGTGTTGGAGAAACAATTTTAAGTTGGGGTGTTTGAGGAGCATTTTTAAGTTAAGATTTTGAGACATATTTTTAAGTTGTATATGTTTGAGGAACAATTTTAAGTTGGGGTGTTTGAGGAATATTTTTAAGTTAGGATTTTGAGGTATATTTTTAAGTTGGGTGTTTTAGGAACATTTAAATTCGGATATTTGAGAAACAATTTAAAGTTGGGGTGTATGAGGAACATTTTTAAGTTAGGGTGTATGAGGAACATTTTTAAGTTGGGTGTCTGTCATGTTGTCTGTACTGTCTGTCCGTTAACTTTTCCCATTTTCGACGTCTCAAAAACCACTGAAGAGATTTTGATGAAACTTTATCGGAAGCAAGTACTCAAGGTCCTCTAACAATTTTAAGTTGGGGTGTTTGAGGAACAATTTTAAGTTGGGGTGTTTGAGGAATATTTTTTAGTTAGAATTTTGAGGCATTTTTTAGTTGGGTGTTTGAGGAACATTTAAGTTGGGGTATTTGAGAAACAAGTTAAAGTTAGGGTGTATGAGGAACATTTCTAAGTTGGGGTGTATGAGGAACATTTTTAAGTTAGGGTGTATGAGGAACATTTTTAAGGTGGGTGTCTGTACTGTCTGTCCGTTAACTTTCCCATTTTCGACTTCTCAAAAACCGCTGAAGTAATTTTGATGAAACTTTATTGGAAGCAAGTAGTCAAGGTCCTCTACCAAGTTTGTGCATTTTGGCCAGGTCAACCCAGGGGTGGATCCAGGATGGGGCAAAAGAAGCCTCAGGAGGTACCCCTCTTTAAAAATCTTCTCCTCCAGAACTGCTGTAACTGTAAGGATGGATAAACTGATTACATCTGAGTGATGTACATGTACATAGTTGTATGATTCAAGTTTTTTAAATTTTATAAAAGTCTGAAAATAAATTTTTGATGCGTGTTAGATATCTTATTTGACTTTGTAATTTTCATTCATTTTTGTATGATTTCTTTGATTTTCTCCCCATTTATGCATTATAATGCATTCATTTTATGTGTTTTACCTGTAATTTGGTATATAAATGCTTTCCTGACAGAATTTTCCTGAAATTCAAAATTTTTGAATTTTTTTATGAATTTTTAAAACTGCAAAAATGAAGGGAGAGGTAACTTTTCACATTTTCAACTTCTTCTCAAACACTGCTGAAGGGATTTTAATGAAACCTTTATAGGAAGTAAGTATTCAAGGTCCTCTAACAGGTGTGTGCATTTCGGCCTGATCGGCCCAGGGATGAATCCAAGGTGGGGCTAAATAGGCCCCAGGGGTTATCCATCTTTAAAAATCTTCTTCTTCAGAACTGCTGCATGGATTGAAAATCTGATTGCATCTGAGTGATCTACATAGATGTACGTTTGTATGATGAAAGTTTGTTAATTTCATGGAAATTGGAAAATAAATTTTTCACACGTTTTTAGACGTCTTTTTACACATTGTCATTTTCATTCATTTTTGTATGATTTCTGTTACTTTCTCCCCATTTATTCTATTTATTTTATGTTTTACATGTAATTAGGTAGAGAAATGCTTTCCTGAAAGAATTCTGCTGAAATTTAATTTTTTGAATTTTCTATGAATTTTTAAAACTGCAAAAAGAAGGGGGGCGGGGGCATTTTTTCACACTTTCAACTTGTTCTTCAAAACCACTGAAGGGATTTAGACAAAACTTTAAAAGGAAGTAAGTACCCAAGTTCCCCTACCAAGTTATTATTTTTTTACCAGATCCAGGGTGGGGCAAAATAGGTGTTTGTAAGATACCAACATAGTTCAGGTGAGCGATGTGGCCCATGAGCCTCTTGTTTTTGTTTGGGGTGTTTGAGGAGCATTTTTAAGTTGGGATGTTTGAGGAACATTTTTAAGTTGGGATGTATGAGGAACGTTTTCAAGTTGGGGTGTATGAGGAACATTTTTAAGTTGGGGTGTTTCAGGTACATCTAGCAATTTATTTAATGTTTTAGTTTCACCATTGAACTTCAAGTTCAGAAACACATTCCAATTGATGCTCTTGTTGAGGGGAAGGTTGGATGATATCAGCAATCTTTTGTTCACATTTCGATTTTGTTGTTTTATTTACTAGATTTATCATTTACCTGGAGATGTGAACAGCATTAGGAAAAGTTACACAATTTTGATCAATGCTAGCTATGTCAATGAACTTATGCAAGCACAGTTAGTTATTTCTTATATGCCAAACCAATTGTGACAAGCAATCTTTGTTTTTAGTCTCATAGAAAAATGAGGCTAACTAGACTCATCAGAAAAATCTGAGACTTTTATTTGCAACTAGACATTAAACAATCATTACATGTAAAAAAAAAAAAAAAAAAAAAAAAAAAAAAAAGAAGGGCATCTGCCACAGACTGGCTCAGATTGAATAAAAACTTGATGATAAGTAGGGGTGAAACAAATGTTTGAATTTTCACAAATAAATAGTTACATGTAACGGGGAATGCTTTAAGTTTAATATAGGATGCTGGTGGTAGGTACCAATCGGTTATGTCATCAGATGTTGATTGTCCAATGTGAGCATGTTTCCTTGTTGTAATCTGCGTCAATTTGCCATGATTTATTAGCATGGAAAGATCTGGATGTGCTGGGTATTGTAGAATTTCTCCTTTAGTGTACTGTTTTACAGATTCATGATGTTGTTACCCATATGTAAAAGGTATGAGGTCAAATTTCATTTTTACCGGTACATAAAAGTAATATTCATTTCAGCTCTAATGATGAAGTGAGTGTTCAACCAGATGCAAAACTAGGTGAGGGTGTGTCATATTGAAACTCAAAGGCATTGGAAGCTCTGTAAAAATAGAAACTTCAGGATTTATTTAGACAATAGTCAGAGGATATTCTCCAATGAAAGTAAAGTACATGTATTGGCTCATTTTCAGTTTATTGATTAACATTTCTAGGTTGAATATGTGGATACTTTGGAGTGCAAGCATATATATATATATATATATGTGTGTGTGTGTGTGTGTGTGTGTGTGTGTGTTTTGTGCAACTATGTCACTGTTAGTCACTGTTCATTGATAGGACTCCTCTGACCAACATACTCAATTGACAAATTAAAATTTTAATATTGATTATCATATATTTATTATATAAATTATATAATTTTGAATATTGATAATAATCAGTATGATATTTTATTTATATATTGATAATTTTTCTGAATAATTGTAATAATGCGATATTTTCATAATATATTATAAGATTATTAGTAATGTATTTATTGAGATATATAATAATTATGTAATATATTATTTATTTCTATGATTGAATAAAAATATATTAATATGATATAAAGTATTGGATTAAATTATTATATGATTTATTGTATATTAATTTTGAATATTTGATAATTATTTAGGAAATATCATTTATATTGAATTAATAAAATTGACATTAATGTTCATATAAATTGATATTATTACATTAATTTTAATTAGATTGAATATTTATATTATAGAGATAATTATTTGAATTGAAATTTGAATATATCATAATTTCAGTATTATAAGTATTATTTTATAACTATATTCTATATTTTATGATATATTAATAATTTATATATATTGAATGATAATTTAATAAATTACAATTTATATATTGATATCAGTTAATAATTAATTAATTATATTACTGATTATCATGATTTGAATTAATATTATTTTAATAATTGTATATTTTCTTTAATTGATTAATTTAAATCAAATAATAATTCTATTGGAATAATAGATATAATATTAAATATTGATATTGAAAAAATTGGATATGATTTTAATTAAATATTTATATCGTATTTTAATACTAATTAATATATTGGAATCATTAAAATATTTTAATTAATTTCATTATCGATATATTATTTATTCCATATAGTATTATTTTTGATATTGAATAATATTATGATATCATGGATAGTAAATATTATAATATAATTTTTAAATTATTGTATATTAAGTTTGATTTAATATTATATATATTATAATTGAGATAAATATTATTTAATATCATATACTTTGATTATATTATAATTGATTATTTATGTATTTATAAATATATAATTGAATTGATATATCATATTTTCAATATATATATCATATAATTCATATATTAATTGATTGAATTTTATTATATTAAATTTATATATTATTATATTAGATAAAACTTAATAAATTATATAATATTATTTATATGATAAGTATTCATAAAATTGATTATAATCATCATTAATAGTATTATATATTTGATAGATGATTAATTTGCAAAATTGATTATTAAAAATAAGAAAGATTTGAATATTAATAATAATATTGAATATATATATGATAATGTTATATTGATAATAAATTGACATTTTAAATTATTGAGTACATTTTTTGATTATACATAATTATTATATTTGATTGAAAAAAAATATGAAAAATAATATTTATTAAATTAATTATATATAGAATATTTATTCATCATCATAAATATTCAACCATTAAATTATATGATAAAGTATAATTGATTTTATTATAACTATACATAGACTTATGACATATTACAAAAGTAATAATACATAATTATATATATGCCCATTATATATAAAAATTCTGAATATAGGATTTAAATTGTATTATATTATTATTGATAATACTAATATATTTTTATAATAATATTGAAAATTTATAAAAAAAAATATTATTATATAATATTGATTATATATTTTATATTCTGAACAATATAATAATAGTTTTTTAATATTTATTGGAAATATATTGATGCATATTTTTAACATATATATTATATTATAAATATATAATATTTAATATTATATTCTAAAATATATTTTGAAGTTATTCACATATAAATAATATTCTAGTGAATTGTATTAATAACATATTAATTGTGATATCATAAAATTGATAATTTTATTATATTCTCTTCATAAATCATGTGAATAATTGATTATTTATTATATTATTGAATTATTTTACTAATATCGTCAATTGAAATTATAAATTTGAATTAATAAATAATATATATTAATCAAATTTGATAAATAATATGACATATTATGATTAATTGAATTATGTATTATTGACAAATCAAAATATATAATTTTGCATATATAATATCCATAAATAATAATATTTTATTATTTTTAAAAAATATATTTATTATGATTACATAATATATATTAAATTGTATTGATCTTCATAGAGATAATAATAATGATGACTTAATAGATTATATTAATATTCAAGTTTGGATAATATTGATTACATTTTAATTATTGAATATAAAATTATCTATTAAATTATATTAAATTGAATAATTGAATAATATATAGATTGAGAAAATATTATAATATAAATTAATATATTAATTCAATAATACATTTTATAAAAATGACATTAAAATTATATAATTATGATTGAATATATCTTGATATTATTATATATTTTGATTCAAATATGATAAAATAAAGCATATAAATTAGAGTAATAATATAATATTAATAATAATTTTTGTAGCAAATGTATCTATATTTATTATAATTGACTTAATTTATTAATATTATGTTTGATTTAGTATTTATAGTATATATTTAATTTTATAATCATTTTATTTATATATATGATTATCCGATCATATATATTATTGTATATTAATATCCATATGATATATATAATATCAGATATTTAATATATAAATATAATTTCAAACAGTAAATTGAAATTGATAATTATTATATATGAATTATATTGAATCAATTACATATTATAAATAATTTATATCGATTTTATTTAAAATAGAAAATCTTTATTTATTGATATGTAATATTGTTATTATATATTTATATTATGATTTGAATTGAATTTATATTAGATTATTGAATAACATTATTATTAATTGACAATAAATGAAACAATATATATTATTAAAGATAATTATTATTATTATCCATCCAATATTTGAGAATATTGGATTTATTATTTTACTATATTATTATGATTAAAAATTATATAATTAATTAAATTATGATAAATTAATATTATATGATAAATTGAAATAATATTTTTAACTATATATATTATATATGACTAGATAATTGAATAAAAATGCATAAAATAATAATTAAACTTGATTATATTTATTGTTGATTTAAATATATGATATTTTTATTTAGATTATATTATAATTTAAATTAATTATTATCTGATAGGATTATATTTGATATATTTATCTGAATTATTATCAGTATATATTGAAATATATTAATATTATAGTTATATAGTAATATAAGATAATATTAAAAAAATTTTTATATACTAAATATTGAGATTGAATTTATATTTTTATATGAAGATTTATAAAATATATTTCATTAATATATATCATTATATAAACTGAATATATTGATATTATAATAAATCATTTTTATTATATATATATGAAATCATTACAATTGAATATTTATAATTAATTGGAATATTATAATATTATATTTGTAATATTATATAAGAATAAAATTGAAGATAATTGAATATTTAAATTTGTGCAATCAATATTATTTATAATTTGTTAAATTTATATAATTTTATTATTAAATATATATAATTTCTATTTATTATATATATTAATATGATTATTGTATATATAATTATATTTATATTATATAAATCAATATTTGAAATCTAATTACATTAATGTATTTGATTTAAAATTGATTGGATATTTGATCATATATAATTATATATGTATATTATTATATTATATTTATAATTATTGAAATTGAAATATTCTATTTGAAAATTGAATAAAAAAAATATTGATGAATTAGTTGAAAATTTATATAATTGATGAATAGATAATTTGTATATATATTCATATTATTAAAAATTAATATAATTAAATGAAAATTAATATATATGATATTATTATTACAGATTGAAATGAATATAATATTAAATTATTGTGAAATATTGGTATTTATTGATATACATATTTATACTTAATAAATTTTGACTTAATTCAAATGAACATTGTATAAAATTAAAATTAATATACTTTTTTATTTGATATTTTCATCTAATATAAATATATATTAATAATAAATATAATAATAAATATTATAATTAAATTATCACAATATATACCATTTAAAATTATTAATATATTTTAATAAACTATAATTAATATCGATATATTATTAAATAAAATTGCAATAGTATATATATTGAATTTATTCAATATTGATTATATTAAATTATAATTAATTTTAAAAATTGATATGATATTGAATTATAAATTAAATAATCAAATATTTGATCTATAATAATATAATATTAATTGATCTTATTAATATAAAGATAGAAAACTTGATATAAATTTATAATATATTTATATTGATTGTAAAGATATAATTATAAATTAATATATTTAAATTAATTCTCAATATTATATTTTATATCATTATTATGATATATATATATATTCGATGTAATATATTATTAAATTGAATTATTATAATAATTTTTGTAGTATTGCATTACTCTATTATATTATATACTATTCAATTATATATAATATTGAATATGTATAATTGATTGATAAATATATGAAGTATATTTATAAATTATTATAATTTATAAATTCTGTAATAAATAATATGATAAATTATTTATCTTATTAATTATAATTATTTTACTTGAAATATTATTGATATATTGAAATATTAATATTTACTATAAGATTTGAAATTGAATAATTAAATTTATATATATTATATATGATTGATAAAAATTGAATAGAATTGGATATCATATAATAAATATTGAATTTTGAAAATTGAAATCAAATTATACAGACAAAATATAAAAATATTATACTTATTTTATTATATAATTATAATTAATTTTAACTTTAAATATATTATTGAATATTAATTCAATCATTTATAATGAAAATTTTATATAAATTGAGTATACGATCACATATTGAATATTGATACCATAAATAACTCATTGAACAATTTATATATTAAATATTATTTTGATATAATTAATTGAATTTGAAAAATTGATATATGATTTTGAACATTGATTGATTTATAATCATAATATATATAGCATTATTTATAATTGACATAGTATGCATATATAAAAAGATTATTTATATATTCACATAGTATATAATTATATTATATACATAATTTAAACTCTCAAACCCTGGTGTACCGTACATGTATATGTATGTTTAATAAGTTGCTTGTTATGCTGTACATGTACATACCATTCATCTATAAATTATACAAAATAGCAGGGATTTGTGTGTCGTGAATATCACCTTGAATGACCTACCATTAGGCCTATCAGTACATTAGCATTCTTCATCCTCATCATCTTTCATCACATATGTTAAATTTGTTTACTTTCATTTTTATATATGATGACAGATCACTGATTGTGATGTAACTGGCCTTGCTTGTGCATATTTTTATTATCCCAATCCAACATTTAAACTGACATTTAATTGTTTACTTAGCATATAAAATTTCATACTAAATTAATGTAGCAACACCAAGTGTAGTCATTAAAAAATAAACCTTATTAGGGAAGTACTTTATAATATTAAACATGAAATGCTTGCAAAGGTACATACTAAATATTTTGATGAAAAATGATATTGCTTTTAAACTCTGTTAGGTTAGCTCACCTGGCCTGAAGGGCCAAATGTCTATCATTGTCTGTCTGTTAACATTTACATTTAAACATCTTCTCAAGAACCAGTGGGCCAAACTTGGCACATAGCATCCCCATGTGAAGCCGCATGAAGTTTGCAAATGAAAAAGGGGGTAGGACCCATAGGGGCCCCAGAAGGACCAAAACTTGGTACATCTTTAAAAATCTTCTTCTCGTGAACCAATGATCAGATGACTTTAAAATTTTGTATGCATGATAATAAAGTCAATATTTACAAAGGTTGTGAAAGAAAATGAATCTGTCCATAACAAGCCACTAGGGGGTGCTTCAGTAATGCAAGGTACATTTGTATTTCAAATTGTTCAATAATTAAAAAGTGATTGACTTTTTGTATACAAAGATATGTAAGAAAGTTGTTAGGAATTATCTAAGTATCATTTTGACAAAATTTCAAGGTTATGGGGTCAAAGATCAAGGTCACAGACATTTAAGTAAAATAAAAATATAAGTTTTTTTATAAAATTTTCGACATTTTTGACTACTTCTCCAGAACCATTGGACTAATTTGAACCAAATTTGACAGGAATTATAACCATATAAAGTTGCATAAAGTTTGCAGATGAAAAGAGGCTAGGACCAAACATGGCTGTTCTAAATATAGAACAAATGAGTCAGCATTTATTTTTGATATAACATATGTATCACCAAAATTATTAAAGCTGGAGAAAAAAAACGTTACCTTTAAGTGAACAGCTTGCAAAAATATACCATTATTTTATTTTGGTGGAAATTCTCAGGTCAACCCTTATGTGAGTTATTTTCTTTTTTTTTTTTTTTTGATGATTTTTCATGTTTTTGGATGTTTTTTGACATTATCTTGAAAAGTATAATAGGTAGAGTAAAAGTGAAAGAAGCAAAAATGTTCAGCATGCAAAGAACTATAAATTTAACAGCAGACATTTTGAAATAAAAAAAAAATACTGGTCAACTGGACCAGTGAATTAAGGAATTTCACTGGTCAAAGAAAATTTTTTACTGGTCTGTATATATACACAATTGAAAAGAAATGGAAAATTACTGGTCATTTGGACCAGTTATCAGATAGATTTCTCCAGAATTTTGTAAAATTTACCGGTTTTTCTGGTAAGACTGGTGAATTTCAAAAACTCTGTAACAGGGCGGAAATTGTTAGGTTGCCCCATTTGGGAGTTATTTTCCCTGTTAGTGGATTTTTCATGTTTTTGACAGTTTTATTATTTATTTTATTGTATTATCTTGAAAAGTATAATAGATAGAGAGAAAGTGAAAGAAGCAAAAATTTTCAGACAGCACGCAAAGATCTGCAAACAAGTTAATAAGACGGAAATTGTCAGGTTGACCCTTCTGGGAGTTATTTTCCCTTTTAGTGTATTTTTCATGTTTTTGACAGTTTTGTTCTTTTATCTTGAAAAGTATAATAGATAGAGAGAAAGTGAAAGAAGCAAAAATGTTCAGCACACAAAGCTCTACATAAAAGTCAACAGGAATAAAATTGTCAGGTTGACCCTTATGGGAGTTGTTTCTCCTTTAAGTGGATATTTTCAGGTTTTGAGCTGTTTTTTCCTGTTTCAGAGTGATCACCATATGCATGCAAAGATCTACAAAATAATTATTGTGCAAAAATTGTTATCTAGTGACACTTGTGAATGTTATTTCCCCCTTTAAATGTATTTTGCATGTTTTCGACTGTTGTTGCACATTATTTTGAAAGATCTATAAATATGTTGGCAAGACAAGTCCTCCCTTATGCAAATTCATTTTCCTTTTCATTGAATTTTTCATGCTTTTTGTTACTTTTCAGTATATTGTCAGTAAAATACATTTACTCAGGTGGTTATTAAGACCCAAGGAGCCTACTATTTTTCATGTTTATTAGCCATTTTGTGATCTTTTACGCATTTTTTATGTCTTCTGCAATGTTGACCAAATGTGCCAGGTGAGCTTCTTAAGGCCCCTTAGACCTCTTGATTTTGATATAGAATCTACTTTTTGAAATAGAATCTACCATGAGTACAGGGGTCAATAATCATGAAAGGTATGAAAGAACTAACTGAATTCAATTTACTTTTCACTTGGCAACCAAAATGGCCTCCATCAAGGAATATGTAAATTTTTCTTAATAAACAGCTTTGATACCAATACATGTATACACGTGTATATATATATATTTGCTCAGGTGAGTGATATAGACTCTTCATTGCAAGATGCCAATCACTCATTTAATGTATTATGTAATGAGAATATGAAAAAAATACCATTTGTTTTTATCTCCCCTAATTTGAAGATTTACAGGAGTTGTTGTCAGGGGGTTATTATATTTGATCTCTGGTTGCTGTTTGTAATATTTTTGCTTTTTGTAAAAAATTTGTCAAAAATTAGGTAAGATTGTCTATATCATTAGAACTTGGGATAAGTTTAGATGTCACAAACATTCTGCAATATTACCATAGTTATGGATCTTTCATGAAAATCTCAGCTGTCTGGGGCCCAATGATTTATAAGACGCCTTATTTTAGTTGAAAAAAGAATGTTAACATACCATTATATAAAAATGTTTAATGTACATGATGTATATGGATACAGATTGATGAGTATATTTCCTAGCTTAAATTACAGGAAGACGATAAATGGTGTTTTCCTGGTTTCATGTACACATGTTTCTCCTTCACTATTTTAAAAATCTAGCCATATAAAATTAAACAAAAATAGATGAAAATGTTGTTGAGTAAATATCGTAAAAGTGTTTATAAACATCAATGATTTTTATCTACTTTTACATGAAGCCAGAAGTGGATATGGTTAATCTGTGGGAACATCAAGATGTAGGCCTACATTTTGTAATCTCACCTGTTGTAAGAACATCTTACATACACGTATATACATTTGTAGATTATAATCACTGTCTGAATACCTACCATAGTTTACTATAACTCACTCACCTGTGGATCTTATAATCGCTGTTACCTGTTGTCAGAACATCTACATATAGTATACAATTCCTATAGCTTTCACCAATTGTACAGGTAGTACAATCTCACTAAGTCCCTAGTATATGTTAATGTTTTTATATGGCACTTGCTGGCATTTTTTTCATATTTCTACCAAGATATACAGACTTTTACTCTTCTAACATACAGTATTGATAATTGTTGTAGATAGTTTGAAATGCTTAAACAACAAATGAAACTAACCTACCATGCTTTGTATTTAATTATAATCTTCTTTCTTGTAGTCGGTAAAATGGTTGACAAGAAATGTGGTGGAATTCCTAAGGGCTGAAAGTGTTTATGGTGAGGTCATCAGCATCTGATTATAAACTCATGGGTGGATTAAAGGATCAGAGTAAAAAATCCAAAGGGAAGCAGGTACATAGAAATATTGATTTTGTACTTTCTTGTCAAGTCTCCTCATAAAGTGATCCTTGAATTATTGTCAAATTCAAATTCTGCTGTACCCATCTCTTTGTTTAAATTTTACAATTATTAACAAATAAGTCAACTCATCTGCATGTAAATTAACTCTTGATTACTCTGATGTTGGTGTGAGGGGATGCTTACTGCTGGAGTGAACCAGAGTACCCAGAGAAAAACCAGAGTACCCAGAAAAAAACAGAGTACCCAGAGAAAAAAACAGAGTACCTGGAGAGAAAAGCCAGAATACTGGGAGAAAAACAGAGTACTCAGAGAAAAACCAGAGAACTTGGAGAAAAATGAGAGTATCCAGAGAAAAAAAAACAGATGTCCAACCTGGCAACTCCCATACAATCCCAAATAGTCCCCTGTCCAATCTGAGAATTGAAACTGGGGGTTGCAGCTTGTTCTTTCCCCCTGCTGAAACTTTGCCATGTCTACCCGGGGGAAACATTTCTAGCCAAATATTTCCTAAAGGAGGAAAGAATTTATGGCTACCCCAGGTTACATTGGTGAAAAGTGAGTGTGCTAACTTTTGTACTTCTTTTCTCTATAACCCTGGTCACTGCTATTAATTATCACTATGGGAAATACTTGTATAAATAAACTCTGCTATTCAAGAACCACTGCACACATTAACACTTGATAGATATGTTATTTTGGATATATTTTAGATATGTTTATTTTGGTATATGTGCCCCAAATGTTTATGTTTGATGGTTGAAGAGTAACACTAAATGGGGGGAGTGACTGGGGACTTTGTTTAACATTGAAAGTATGAGAAATAGTGTAACATTGGAAGTATGGGAAATTTTATAAATCTTCTTAGTCTTAGAACCAGCTGTTTAGTTTCAAACCAGGTTAGCGATACAGGCTCAGGTGAGCCTGTTGTCTTTGATTATGCCCCCTTCTTAGAAGAAGGGGCATATTGCTTTGCCTCAGTCGGTCAGTTGGTCCATATATCAACAGTTTCAATTCATTATCTCTGCAGTGGGTGCACATAATGAAATGAAATTTGGCATACAGATAAATCCTGAGATTATCTAGGTCAAGTTTTTATTTGGTTACCATCAAACAAATTTTGACAGAGTTATGCCCCTTGAACTTTGAAAATTTCCAATAATTCAGTTTCTTTACATGGGGTAGGGGAGGCAACTATTTTTCAAACAGCTCTTGTTTACATATTTACTAAATCTTTTTATGTCCAACAGCAAAGTGACTTGGAAGCTGCTTCATCTAGTTCTGATGATGAGACAACGTCGAGGTCAACAATGAGTTCAGGGTTACCTAAGTTTCATAAGGGTACAACCTGGCCATTGGATTCAACTCTGGAGGTATGACAACAAAATATTGACAATTATTTATTCATGGTAAATGTCTTCTTAAATCAGGCATATGCTTTCAGACAGATTTCTGGTAATGCTGAAATAGCTGCGACATCTCCAGAACAGATGCAGTCTAATTTACCTGATATTACCTCAAAATATCTTGGATTGGGTGCCACCATTTTGACACAAACTGAAGTGATTAATTGTGATTTTTAGGTGAAACAAAATGTGTTTGAGGACTATTGATCCTTCAATGGCCTCCAATATGATAAATTATACCTAGTCAACATGTTCAGGAATGGTTTGCAGTAGATCATGATGCAATGAAAATGTCTGTTTGTTGTTCAAATATTTATTCATTTTCAGTGGAGGTACATATGTGTGACCTTTCTCAAGGTCATGCCAGTTAATTTGTGAATGTTGTGAACTTAGGGCCAGTGATTTTCCGCGATCGCGGAATTGCGGACAGAATCGCGGAATCGGCAATATGAAACGGAATTTGGGTTTTTGAAAAATCTTTAAAAATTCCAACATGAGATAGAATTTATTAAATTGTGGACTAGTGTGCTATTTCCATGTGTTATAAACTTCAATTCTTTGTTTATTTAAAATATTTCATCACATAATTTTACATCAATTACTATTTTTTCCTTAGATCTATTAGCCTACATTTACACATAGAAAGATAAGGGCAATCATTTCCATTGTCGTAACATCAGTACTGACTGACATCTGCAGATCTGGTGTCTTTAAAAACAAAAATAGCTTTAATTTGATATCTTGAATTAGGTTTTCATAATGTTTATTTCAATTTCTGAATATATATACCAATTTTTATAATTTATAGTAAAATTTCACAATGTACAATCCATCCTAACTTTTTACGACTTACCGCTCAATTGACAGCCTGTTATGTTACCAACACAAACATGTGTTCACACTTGGATGTTTTTGACAGCGAGCTACGATGGCTGAAGACACATGTATGTAAAAAGAGGAGAGTTACTCCCATTTAAAAAATAAATACATCAGCACGTGTTGATAGTTTCCATGGAATCTTTATGAGGATGATGACGTTTAATTTTGCAAAGTCTGTCAGCATAGTATAGATTATGCTAGTGTTGATACAATAAATTAAAAGACTAAAAATTATATACATGTACATGTAGATCTACTTTATAGATTTATTTAAAGTAAAAAAAAAAACATCACAGACCTGTTCTAAGTTAGGTGATAAATTCAAGCAAAAATAAGTAATTAGAAATTACCTGTACAATGTCGAATAAAACTTGTTACCTTCATGTATATGGGTATAGGCCTACAGACTTACAAATTATTTATCAAACATCTTAAAATCATAAAAACATACAGTGTTGCATATACATGTGCATGTATATGTTTTATTTAATTCCCTATTTAAATCTATCATTAAATTGGTGTGGCAGAATATTGAAAGTATAATTATGAGTGTATTGTTAAATAATTTTCATCTAAAATATGTTTTTAGTTCTTTTTCTTGTAAAAACAGAAAAAACGGAATTTACCAAAACTGAAAACAGAATTGAAGCAAATCTGAAACGGAAAATCACTGGCCCTATGAACTATTCCTTCGTACATTGTAACTGGGTTCTCTCCTCCAAAATTAAAAACTGGCCCCCACTATATGACTAGAAAATTACTGAGTGTGGTGTAAAACAGCATTCAACATTCAGTTTTATACTAATGGCCTAGTAACTCAAAACTGACTTTTTGTTTACAAAGATATATGATAAAGTTGGTAGGAATTTTCTAAGGACCATTTTGACAAATTTTCAAGATCATTGGCTGATTGAGTCAAAGGTCAAGATCACATGTTCCTAAGTAAACCATACAACTTTTTCATCAAATTTTAGACATTTTCGACTCCTTCTCAAGACCAATTCAACCAAACTTGGCAAGAAGTATCCTCATGTGAATCTACATAAACTCTTGGATGAAAAGGGGCTAGGACCAATAGGGGCTTTAAAAGGACCAAAACCTGACACAGCTCTAAAGATGTACTTCTCATGAACCAATAATCAGTTGATTTTCAAATTTTATATGCAGGATTGTTTAATCAATATCTATATAGTTTGCAAAAAAAAAATAATAATGATATCTATCCATAAATGAGCCTAAAGGTCAGATGGAGAGTGGGGGCTTCTAGTGATAGAGCCAGACATAAAATATTCTCCGTTTGCTGTTTTACCGACTCCGTAAATCACTTAGAATCAATAAACAGCTCGTGATTGTATAGATTTTATTGAACAGCAAGTGTGACATCAATAACACATACAGGCGACAGTAGCTTATGTCAAAATGGCGGTCTCTCTTTCCCTCTTGATGCCCTAAATCCCTGGTACTTATATACGAATGTCAATTCCAAACAACGTAGAACACCAGTATTTTAGAAGCTTCTCCTGCTTTGTAACTGAAAAAGAACCAGAGAAATACGGGTGTCGTACCCATCAAAATCTGTCAAAGTTTCACCTTTTGTAACCTTTTGACACCATCTTAAATAGTGCAGTTTTAGTACGTTATATTATTTAACATTACAATCGAAAATGCCGAAATTTGTTTACCAAGGGTGACTATGACAGATTATGGTACCTTGTTGCTGAAACATTATCCAAAAATCAATTTCTACATTCATATTTAAACCCTTGTTATTATATTTGATTAAAATGTGTTGGTAACTTGTTTGTCTGAAACATGTATTTCATTATGTAATTTAATCCCATGCCAGCATTTCTCACATACAATGTATGTAGTGCATGTCATATTTTATATCAGGGCACACCAATGTTATTATCTGTTTATATTTATTTACAAGTTAATATTTAGATAAAAGTATTTTCCTCCTGAACCTCATAGTGTTACAACTCTACCCTTTTACCTATGGGTAGGTAGGTAGGGAAATTATTTTATTTTAATGGAAATTTTTCTGGTATTGAGTTGGGAAACGATATATTGTTCTCTTGCATGTAAGTACTGATATCATTTTGCAGTCTGTCATTTTCGGTACAAATTATAATGAAAATAATTGTAAATGAGGACACATTAAATATTTCATAAATGTTTAAGAGACAGGAGAAGAGAGAGGTTATTTGTGAAATTTCAACAAGTTTTCTCAGAGGTTCATGACAGTGTATACATAAAATGTATGCAAATATTCTGGAATCTATCTGTATATGTCAGTGTCCTCCCCAGAAATTTCAGATAGCACCATGGTAGCGCAGATGAATAATTCTGTCGCGTTGTGTTGGCCGCGCCCCACGTTGCAACAGTGTCTCATGCTACATGTTCTATTTTGTGTATCATTTCATGATTATTTGTACATGTATGCACTAGAACATTGTTAAAATTTAAATAAATATACAAAGACATTTAAGATTTGATATGTTGTACAACAATTATCTATCGAACTTAAATGGTCATTTCATAGTATTTGTTCACTGGTTGCAAGTTAAACAGACTTGCCAGTATCAAATCAGAGGCTCAGCTTGACCAGAAAGTTCCAGAAAGATCGTCAATAAAAAAATATTTTTTTGAAAACGGCAGTAAAATCGCTGTGATTTCTGTGTGTCGGTAGGTAAACAGCAAACAAACTTAATTTTATTTTACGCCTAGTACTGTTTAATACAAATTGATTGATTTTTTGTATATAAAGATATGTTCGGAAGTTGTTAGGAATTATCTCAGGATCCTGAATGAAAAGCGCCAAAAGTGTATACATCTTCAATAAATCGTGAAACAATGATCAACCTATTTTCACTGTAATCATGTTTTACTCAGGTGATCGATAATGCCCATTGGGCCTCTTGTTGGTATTTATTTCAGTTCTGTATTAACTCTTCAGCCCCTGAAATCACATTTGGACCTGCCCATTTCAAAGAAGGGTTAAGTCCACCGTCAGAATTGAATTGAGGAGTGAATAAGTTCACATGTAAAATTATCATAAAATTTTGATTCTAAATTCTACACCCCTGATGTAGACTTAACCATTCTTTGAAATGGGCAGGTCCAAATGCGACTTTAGGGTTTGGTGAGACTCCTAGAGTCTTTTCCATACATTTCTGATCTTTTCAAGGTTAGAGAAATAGTCAGAATATTTGATTCTTTGTTATTTTTAGATTCTGATACATTATGAAGCAGTGAAAGAAGTTAGAACAGTGAAGCAAGACTTTTATCCTCTTTTGTACCATCTAACCAGAGTGGATTATGAAAGCATTGCGAAATCTTTATCTTCAGTAAAAGCAATCCGAAAGTATTTGAGAGACAGGTAAATAGAAAAACTAGTGTCTTCATGTACATTGGTAGGAGGGATACATTAATGCAGTGAAAGCTGCCTTAAGACTACCCTGTCTGCCACTAAAATGTGGTCTTCCAAAAGAGTTTTTATTTACAGAGTTATTGAACGATAGACTGTCCCATATTAATTCATGAATTTCCAAATGAATTTGTAAAGCAACCAATCATCAAAATCAAAATATTTAACTGATATAATTAAAAAAGAAAAAAGTTTATCCTATATCTTTTCTACATACTTTTTTCTTTGTTTCGTCACTTCAATTTTTGAAAATACTCTTCCAATGGGAATCTCTGTGTTATCCATGTGATGTCAAGTAATTGGGTCATGTGAGTAATCATTAATATTCTCGCACCTCTCTTGACAAGAATTATATGATGGGGAGTAACTCCCAATATATATAATTGTCATAAGGAATCAGTGATAGTGTATTAACAGATCAGTGAGCCAGGCTAAATCAGTCTGACCAATAAACGTTTCCTTTCTTTTACTTCCGCTCTGAAACTTCGAAAGATGGTCGCCATTACATACGTAAAAATCCCACGGGATAATTTAATGCGAATATCTAGTACAAAATGGATTAATTTTTATTTGTCATGGACATAGATAATTAATTAAGCATGTATAGGATATCGCTACATTAAATTTAAGTGGTAGGTATCAACCTTTTTACTTTAATCAGCCATAATCAATGGACAAAAATGACTGGGGCAGACTATAAGTGGTCTTCAAAATGTGGTCTTAAAAGACAGGTGGATTTTCATGGCAGTGGTCTGTCAAGACGGGTTCAACTGTAGTCCCTTACCAGTGAAAATTAGGGAGACTACTATAGGTTTTGTCTGCGTCTGTCTATTGTCCTGTTCATTGGAATGTCAAATGTGAGGGGAACTTCGTCCATATTAACTATGTTGTCATTCTTTATTCTATGTATTTCAATTTGCTCTTTAACGAAATCTCGAAATGACTGCAATTTCCTTTCGTAGTCATCGGGAAGTTTTTGGGCTAAGGTGGTTCTTTGCCTGATTGACAAATTCTTTCGCCTCATAAATCGATAGCACCAGGATGGGTTACCAGTAAAATTCTGAATATCCATAGATTTCGCCATCTCTATCGCCTTCATACGGAGCTGTACTGTGTTGAGTCCCCTGCAGGCAGCTCTTTGCGTCAACACAAAGTCTTCAAGTTGATTTTCAAGTTCTGGCCAGCGGGCAGTGGCATATCTATTAGCTTTCTTGGTTTTCTTAATTGTTTTCAGTGTATCTTTTTGTTTTCGCCAACCGCGAATGACCTTTTCGCTCACACCATACTTTCTCTGGCCAGCCATATTTCCACCATTCTCTTCTACATAGGTTATTACTTCAAGTTTAAACGCTGCTGTGTATGATCGACGTGACTGTACTGGAGGCATTTTGGGTTTGATGTTTTTTGCCGAGGTAGACCCAATTTATGAACCCTTAGACGGATTGAAAATACTGTGCTATCAAAACAAACATGTAAGATGCTTTATGATTGGCCCCATTAACCTAATGATCATATGATTCTGTGATTATTATTTTGAACTGGTGTAATTAACACCTATACAGATTGGTCACATTTGTTTTGTAATGATTATTTCCATTGGCTATGTAAAAACTGATAATTAGTCAGTAAAAATGTTGATGACTGATAGATTCTTCGCGGTATGTAAAATCAACTCTGATTGATTGATTGGAATATCTTTTTTATTTAACAGAAAATCATCGTTTTTAAACTCAAATAAAATCAACAAAATACAGTTGTTGTTTTTTCTTTTTATTTCTCAAACATCGGTAATCATAATTTAGCTCATGAATTATTTTCAATTTATCTTTTTTTATTTTACAGAAAATCATCGTTTTTAAACTCAAATAAAATCAACAAAATGCAGTTGTTGTTTTTTCTTTTTATTTCTCAAACATCGGTAATCATAATTTAGCTCATGAATTATTTTCAATTTATCTTTTTTTATTTTACAGAAAATCATCGTTTTTAAACTCAAATAAAATCAACAAAATGCAGTTGTTGTTTTTTCTTTTTATTTCTCAAACATCGGTAATCATAATTTAGCTGATGAATTATTTTCAATCTATCTTTTTTTATTTTACAGAAAATCATCGTACACTCAAATAAAGTCAACAAAACGTCATTGTTGTTTTTCTTTTTATTTATCAAACATCGATAATCATGTTAAATGCACATAAACACAAGCTTATTACTGGTACATCGATAGTAGATATTAAATACATGTCAGTTGATCTCTGGAATCCTTGTTTTAGTGTGTGCTTTTACATCACCGAAGAGTCTATGTTGATTATTTTGAACTAGCGTAATTAAGACATTCTGGACTGGTCACTGTTATAAAATTAACAAAATGCTGTTATTGTTTTTCCTTTTTATTTATTAAATATTGGTAATCATGTTAAATGCACATAAACACAAGCATATAATATCGATGGTACATTTTAGATACAGGTGTAGATTTGTACTTCCGGAATCCTTGTTTTAGAGTGTGCTATTACGTCACTCTTCTGGAATGAGTTCACGAGGATGAAAGTGAAAATAGGATGAATTCTTGATCACTGACTTCGTTTTAAGACTAAGATAGGTCGAAACGGCATATAGGTCGAGGCAACAACTTTGGAGAAAAAAAATATCGACCTATACGCCGTAAAATACGGTACCCATGATGTGCCTTTTTGGGTACCGGAGCTAGTATGACCCTGTTTTTGAAACTAGGTCACTGTCTCTGAAAACCGATTCTGGAGCAAATCTCCTAAACTACTGGGTGCATTGGAACTGTACTTCACACAAATGATCTCTATGTATATTTGATGTGTCTTTCGGGTACCAGAGCTGGTCTGTTCTGATTTCTGGAAATAAGGTCATGGTCACTGAAAAATTATTTACAGAGCAGAACTCCTAAATTGCTGGCTGGATTGGAACCATACTTTGCACAAATGACTCCCATGTACCCTAGAGATGCCTTTTGGATTTTAGGGTTGGTCTGACCCACTTTCTGGAAAAGTGTAAGAGACAAATTCCATATTCCATATTCCTTTTTTAGAAATGATATTCACTGGTTTTCCATTGAATATGTAGTTATATTTTGAGAGGTAAAATACCAGCTTATCCAATCAGAAACCATTTATTTTTAACATACATGATAATATTGATTATATGTCCCCACAGGCAAGACATAAAGCTCTATGGGGCTCTTGTTATGTATAGAGAGAATGTGTTAATTAAAATTTTGATTATCTTAAATTCCAAATACATATATCTCGAAGTAATAGCACAGTCCCATCATAGTGAATTCCAAGATTACAAGATTCCACTATACTCCAAAATGCTGGTTTACATGACAAAGAACATAAAAAATACAGTTGTATGAAATATATCTGTCTTACATGACAACAAGACATAACTTTTTCATATAGACCCAGTAATATGTGAACATGTTTACATTGTGGAACTACAGTGTGGGACTACTAGAATCTTATGTGGATATGAGAAATGAACAGGAAAATCACAATCCGAGTTGGGTGATTATAAGAAATGAACAGGAAAATCACAATCCGAGGTGGGTGATTATGAGAAATGAACAGAAAAATCACAATCTGAGTTGGGTGATTATGGTTCTCCAATATTACGGTTTCCCATCATAATTTTTCTCCCACACTTCAGGAAACAATTTAACCAATAGCCGAGTCATGTTTTGTTTACACTTTGGTCAGACCTGTTTGGGTTTATTATACTGATGTCAGGGTAAAGAAAGTAATTTGTACATTTCCAACAGACATTTGTCTGGAGTGGCAAACATTGCTAAATTTTTACAAATTGTAGTCAACACATACTTGTCTGGTTCTTGTTAATTGCGTGGTTTTCATTGCAAGATTTGATTCGTTGTCAAAGCTCCATTTTGTGTCACCTTATTTTAGAGAGCATTACTTCTCCCTACCTCTTGTTCTGAAGAGCATCATGTTATTTGACTGTATCCGTGCTCAAATGTACTTACTCATATAAACTATTTATTTCAGATATATAGAATTCTTCATATATCTTTCTGTTTACAACAATCATGCATCTGTGAACTTTTCTTGTAGATTTTGTTCTCATCCTCTCAATGATCCTCCTGTTGCCAAGAGAGAAATGAGGAGTGCTTCTGTATCTAAAAAAATACAAAAAGACGATAAATGTGTCATCTTGGGTAAGTTTAAAAATTAATAAGGCCCCCACCCCAACCCACCAAATGGGGGAGGGAATGTTTAATTTTGCATTGTGTCTGTCCACTCTTCTGTCTGTCTTTCTGCTTGGCCATATCTTTCTCATTTTTTCTACTAAGCACCCCATTATTGGTGCAGCTATTCATCTTAAGTAGAAAAGAGTTATCTATACAAAAATTGCACTCCAAAATGGTAATGGTAGAGGAGAAAACACAGTTACACTGTAACTGGGTATGAAACTGAGGCCAGTTGTAAGTACACTGTAACTGGGCCAGCATGAAACTGAGGCCAGTCGTACACTGTAACACTGAAACTGGGCATGTAAACACTCATGAAACTGAGGCCAGACGTAAGCACACTGTAACCGGTTATGAAACTGAGGCCAGTCGTAAGTACACTGTAACCCAGCATGAAACTGAGGCCAGTCGTAAGTACACTGTAACTGGGCATGAAACTGAGGCCAGACGTAAGTACACTGTAACTGGGCATGAAACTGAGGCCAGACGTAAGCACACTGTAACCCAGCATGAAACTGAGGCCAGTCGTAAGTACACTGTAACTGGGTATGAAACTGAGGCCAGTCGTAAGTACACTGTAACCCAGCATGAAACTGAGGCCAGTCGTAAGTACACTGTAACCCAGCATGAAACTGAGGCCAGTCGTAAGTACACTGTAACCCAGCATGAAACTGAGGCCAGTCGTAAGTACACTGTAACCCAGCATGAAACTGAGGCCAGTCGTAAAGCACACTGTATGAAACTGAGGCATGTAAGTACACTGAACCCAGCAGAAACGTAAGCACACTGTAACCGGTTATGAAACTGAGGCCAGTCGTAAGTACACTGTAACCCAGCATGAAACTGAGGCCAGACATAAGTACACTGTAACCCAGCATGAAACTGAGGCCAGACATAAGTACACTGTAACCCAGCATGAAACTGAGGCCAGACATAAGTACACTGTAACCCAGGCTTGAAACTGAGTCGTAAGTACACCAGGCATGAAACTGAGGCCAGTCGTAAGTACACTGTAACTGGGCATGAAACTGAGGCCAGACGTAAGCACTGTAACTGTGAAAAGGCCAGTCGTTATGAACCACTGAGGCCAGTCGTAAGTACACTGTAACTGAAACTGGGCATGTAAAACTGAGGCCAGACATAAGTACACTGTAACCCTGTAACCCAGCATGAAACTGAACCAGCCAGACATAAGTACACTGTAACCAGCATGAAACTGAGGCCAGACATAAGTACACTGTAACCCAGCATGAAACTGAGGCCAGACATAAGTACACTGTAACCCAGCATGAAACTGAGGCCAGACATAAGTACACTGTAACCCAGCATGAAACTGAGGCCAGACATAAGTACACTGTAACCCGGCTTGAAACTGAGGCCAGTCGTAAGTACACTGTAACTGGGCATGAAACTGAGGCCAGACGTAAGCACACTGTAACCCAGCATGAAACTGAGGCCAGTCGTAAGTACACTGTAACTGAGGTATCGTAAAACTGAGGCCAGTCGTAAGTACACTGTAACCGGGCATGAAACTGAGGCCAGTCGTAAGTACACTGTAACTGGGCATGAAACTGAGGCCAGACGTAAGTACACTGTAACTGGGCTTGAAACTGAGGCCAGTCGTAAGTACACTGTAACTGGGCATGAAACTGAGGCCAGACATAAGTACACTGTAACCAGGCATGAAACTGACAGTGTAACACGGTTATGAAACTGAGGCCAGTCGTAAGTACACTGTAACCAGGCATGAAACTGAGGCCAGTCGTAAGTACACTGTAATGTAACCGGGCATGAAACTGAGGCAAGTCGTAAGTACACTGTAATGTAACCGGGCATGAAACTGAGGCCAGTCGTAAGTACACTGTGAAACTGAGGCCATGTAAAACTGTAAGGCCAGCATGTGAGGCCAGACGTACACTGTAACCGGTTATGAAACTGCATGTAAAACTGAGGCCAGTCGTAAGTACACTGTAATGTAACCGGGCATGAAACTGAGGCAAGTCGTAAGTACACTGTAATGTAACCGGGCATGAAACTGAGGCCAGTCGTGAACTGAGGCCAGTCGTAAGTACATTCTAACCCAGCATGAATCTGAGGCCAGATGTAAGTACACTGTAACTGTAAAACAAAATCTGGTGGCCCAACTAAACTAATTTATGTTTCTTGCACTTGTTTTATCAATGAATAATTATTACTAGTATATACATGTTCATTGATAAAAACACAAGGAAGGAGCAGTAATTCATTATTTCTATATGTCCCTCAAGCAGTCTTTCCCTGCAGATATCTGTGGAAACACTGGGTAAAATCAGAGAATTTTATATATCCCAGTGACTGAATTTACCCAGTGTTTCCACAGAAATTTACTGTTAGCCTAGCAATGACCTGTTCAAAAGTTGAAAACAAATCAACTAAAACTACTTAAACACTTTTTAATTGGTGTGAAACATGTCATCGCTAGCTGCATTGAAGTATACTCCATTTATTATTAGAAGCACTATATAGTATATGCATCTTTAATACTCTCAAAAATGAACAGCTTTTAAACCACACTAGGAATCCCTGCTACTTGCTGTTGGCCATGACAGGTTTAATCACGTGGTAGTCACATGAATTTTTTTCTGCAGGTAGATGTAAAATGTTCGACAATGGTTTAAAATTATTAAAGATTTTGTGTGAATAAACAAGATTTGTGTCCTGATGATAGTAATTGTAGCAGGAGATTCACCTTGATGTTTTATTTTTACCAGTAACTTTATCAACTTCTGATCGCACTGACATCAAAGTGGTCGCCTCTGCTGTGTGGATAACCAGTCATAGCTCGATGTTTAGCATCAAGTGCAGCTGCCAAATTTTCCTATTTGTTCCCATTGTAATGGATTGTAGATTTTATGGCAATGACAATCTAACGACATCTTGGCTAAAATTTTGCTGTTTGGCATTTTTAATTATGTTCATGTTTGAGAATTTTTGGCTTAAAATTGGGGAAAAAAGATGTGATTTGCAATTGGAAATATTGCCGAATATCAGTTATAAATTTGGAGGAGAAAATAGCTCTTGGCAGTTGGCAAGATTGGCCACTTGCCCAAAGGAAATTAATTGGGCAATTGCCAAATGCTTTTCTCTGCAATTTGGGTTGCCCAGGTCCGATTTCAGTCGAAATTGGCCACCAGACGACTTTCTGTTTCATGTCATGCTGTAGCCAGGAAGAGACCAGAGGTTAGAGACTTAATGGTTCAAATCATGTTACTCTAACCACTCGGCCATGGAGGTTGATATATCTGTTTTGTGTGTATTATCATAACAGGCAGTGATTGATCTTGTGTAAGACACTTAAGTTGACTTAACATAAAAGGAATGAATATACATGTATTTCTGTTAAGACTTTATAATGGTAATAAGTGAATGTGTTTGGTTAAAACTTTATAACCACAATGAGTGAATGTGCTCAGTTGAGACTTAACAACCATTGTTACTTTATATACTTGGTTGAGACTTTATAACCGTAATTAAGTGACTGCACCCATTTAATATTTTATAACCATTGTGAGTGAATGTGCTCAGTTTAGACTTTATAACCGTAATTAAGTGACTGCACCCATTTAATATTTTATAACCATTGTGAGTGAATGTGCTCAGTTTAGACTTTATAACCGTAATTAAGTGACTGCACCCATTTAATATTTTATAACCATTGTGAGTGAATGTGCTCAGTTTAGACTTTATAACCGTAATTAAGTGACTGCACCCATTTAATATTTTATAACCATTGTGAGTGAATGTGCTCAGTTTAGACTTTATAACCGTAATTAAGTGACTGCACCCATTTAATATTTTATAACCATTGTGAGTGAATGTGCTCAGTTTAGACTTTATGACTGCACCCATTTAATATTTTATAACCATTGTGAGTGAATGTGCTCAGTTTAGACTTTATAACTGTAATGAGTGTATATACTCGATTGAGACTCTATTGCCGTAATGAGTAAATATACGCAGTTAAAACTTTATAACCATAATGAGTGAATTTGCTCAGTTAAGACTTTAATAATAAGTTTATGTACTCGGTTAAGACTTTATAACCATAATAAGTTTATGTACTCAGTTAAGACTTTATAACCGTAATGCGTTAATGTATTTTGGTTTAGATTTTATAATTATAATCTCATGTTATGGTTGATGTGACTTGGTAGAGAAATTTCACTGTAGATAATGACTGGTACACATGCTACATAGAAGTTGAATTATTTTGAGACATAATTAGGTCATGTCATGGCAGATGTGATGTCATGGTGGATGTGCCACAGTAGATAAACTTCATTAATGCTGATGACTAAGGTTTTACTGAGTGGCACCTCTCAGTGAGGACGTATACAGGATATAAAAGTTTACAGGCAATTATCAGTATTTCAGTCAGCTGATTACAATTTACATATGGCTCAGACTGTATCCTGTAAATTGGGATATTTTGGCTTCACTTAAAATTTGACCACTTTGGACATAAAATGAAGGGATATTTTTTGGTCAGTTAAAATTTTTAGCCATATATGTTTATATCATGTTTAGATTTGGCCTCAGTCTTGTCATGTCTAATATTCCAGGTGTTTGAAATATCAACATATTAAAAAGTACCAGTAGAATAATTAGAATTGATGTGTCACATGGTACTGAATGAAGATTAATATCCAAACAGTGTTATTTCATAAATCCTTGTTTGTTAATCTATAAAACACTAAATCATTTTTAGAAAGTAAATATAGAAACATTGTGTACATATTTTGAATGGTTTAATTTTGGCCATTTTAATAAATTTAGTAGTTGACTACTCATTCTTTTACCATTAATTTTCTTTTCTTTATATTTTCATTGATGACAGATTTGTCAGAGGCTAAAACTGAAATTTTGAAGCTGTTATCAACTGTAGCCTTAAAGAGACAACAGTTTGCTAATTTGTTGCTATGGATGCAAAGATTAGAACTCAGAGGAGGTGGCAGGTGGAGTGGAGGTATTTTATTTATAGAAGCTTACCTGATCACTGTTGCTTGTAACAATCATTTCAAGTTCTAGATTTTATATGACATATTATGGTATGACGATGTCCAATTGTCCAGCCCTTAGCTTCTCTATCCATTACCAGAATATATTCACACAAGTTGTTCATAGAAAAAAATGATGTGATAGGTCTCAGGGATACCCTTTTTTGAAAATTTTCTACTACTAAATTGCTGTATTGATTAAATAAATTTATGGATTTCAGTAATCTAAATGGATGTATAATTCAAGTTTACATTTTTTGTTGCCATCTTTTCGTTTTAATTTTTTGGTATGATTTCCTTTATTTCCTCCCTCTTGTTAAGTGAAAAAATGTTTATATTCAGGTTTTAAGTACATAGTGATTTTCATTTAGTTTGTTGAAAAATAGAAATGTACATATTTTTGCAAGTACATGTATTGCAACACATTCAACTCCTTCTGCAAAATTAGTTTATTGACTTTTATGGAACTTGTCAGTGATAAAGTACTGTATTTTGACCAAGTGTACCCAAGAATCTATCCATGATTTGGCAAATAGCTTAAGGAGGGGCCCTTCCTTTGGTACACTCCTGTGCTTAATTTTGATATTATTTTTGGTCTTCTTTTCACATTTGTGGATGTTGCTTAGGCAAGCGATACAGACCTACTTTGGCCACTTGTTTAATTTTATAATAAGATGAAAGCAAATTTTAGAATTTGAAAGAAACAATGTGGGGTCAGGTCTATTTTGGTAAGTAGGTCAAATCACATCAACCACATTTCATTTCTGGCCCAATGTTTGTTTGCAGCATAAATCTCTCTTGTTTTTTGCATGTTTTTTTTTATAGAACACAACTTTATGCTGCTGCTTCTGCTTTTTTCACCCAAAGAATTTTGGGATGCAGTTGTCAGAACAATGCATTGAATGATAATATTTCAGTTAATAAAATATTAGAATATCAAATAATTTATTTTTAATCGGTGGTCTTCAATTCCAGACTTTCAAAAAATTATTCTTGTATATGAGACTTAAGTTTTTATGAAGAGTGAACATACCTTAGGAAATGATTAGAGAAATGAATCTATAACGTCATTTGAAAAATTTCCTAGACCTATAGACCAGAAAAGTTTCAACTTTTTCCTGATATTTTGAAGTGAAAAGTGGGCAAATTTTGAAAGTATTATTTGATTTGATATCTAAAAATATCTTGTAGGAAGATACTAATAGACAAAAGAATGTTTTATGTCATGTGATCTCTTCCAGAAATGCATATAGCTGAGGGAGTTGGAAAGCAAGCAGACAAAAAGAATACAAAATCAAGTCGGTTGTTTGCAAATTACGCAAAAGAAAAAGCAAATCTTCGTACTAGACAACAGCAGAAAAGAACACTCAAGAAAAATACACAAAAATATAAGTCTTTGGATCTTCAAGACAGTGTATCAGACACTGATAATGAGACAGATGAAGATAAAACAGACGTAGCAGATTCAGATGTTGCTAAAAAATCTCGAGATTTTAAAGTTTTGTACAATGGAAAAATCTTTATGTCAAGAGGTAAAAATAATAAAGAAGTAAAAAAGAATGAGGAAATGGTAAAAAAGAAGAGAAAGTCATTAGTGATTCAAACTAGGAGAAGAAAATTGGTATATAAGAAAGGCAATAGAAAAAAGTCTGATAGCTCTTCTGATTCTGAATCTGATAGTCCTCCAAGTAAGAGAACAAGAGGCCAAATTGATAAAAAGTCTAGTGGTGCTGACACAAGAGAGGGAAAGGATGAGATGCTAAGTCTGAGGACAAGAGGTCAACTTGATAAAAATCCTTGTGGTGCGGAGATAAGAGAGGAACAAAATCCCATTTCATGTTCTAAATCAAAAGAAAAACATTCTCAAAGTGCAAATTCTGTTGGTAAGAAATCAAAAGAATTGACTAATACAAAAGCAGTCACTGATACGAAAACAATTGATAAGGAAATGGGTGGAAGAGTTCAGAGTGACTGTAAAGATATCTCTGATTCTATCAAATTAAATCCTTTTTCTGTCTGTGACAATGAAAATGATGGTGATATACTATTTCCGGAATCCCAGCCATGGATGTCGCCTCCAAGGGTTCAGATTGAAAATTTGGAGGAAGATGATGACTATGAGGTTTTGTATCTGAAGGTTGATGATCCGTCAGTAAATCCCAAAGTTGATTGTTCCACTTCTCAGACAATGGAGACATCTTCATCCCACTGTCTTAAAAGTGCAAAGGTTGTCTTATCAGACATCATGAACAGTACATTGGATGAGATATACAAAGCCACAACAGGGGGGTTACATCCTTCTGTTGACCAATCAGATGGCTCCTCAGTAAGTGTTCTCTCTGCCACCACAGAACAGCATTCTTCACCAAAAAATAATCAAAAGGCTAGGATGAGATTGCTACCAATAACAAATAAACAAACTAAAAACAGACAGGGCAGTATCACAGATGTAAGTTCAGATATCAGAGTGCTGTGTCATACAGACAATACTGATCAATTACACAATACTCTGTATGATTCACCCCAAAACACTAAAGGTTTCCGAACTCTAGGGTTGAACATGGATGGGAGTGAAAGTATAAAACAATCAGGCATATCTAGTAACAAAAGTCAGTCTCGTTCAACCCATGGAGAAGATCAGGGTATTGAAGATTGCGGTATAATGCCATCACGAGTTGAAACATTAAGTCAAGTTGGCAAATCATTGAAAACAGAAAGTCCTCCGAGTGATGTGAATGATAAACTTATGTGTCCAAGACAGTCATCATCTGTAAAAAGGGATTCTTTTCCAGTACATGACGAAACAGTGGCCAGTATTAGCACTAACAGAGAGACATCTAATTTACCCAAGTGTAGTGTGGGCAGAGCTAGCCCAGATACTTCTGGTCAATTTATCAAAATAGAAACTGAGAAAAATGAGAAAGAATCAATTCTTGTCACTCTAAACATGGATGATGTTGGGTGTATTGAAATTCTAGATGACGATGATGGTGGTGGTGATGGTGATGTTGACAAGCCTGGTGACTCGAGGCTCAATGAAAGAAAAGATGGGTTTAACAGAAATATGGAAGCAACATCTTCTTTGTCTGACACAGCCATTTGTAAAGAGGCTGATGCAATTATCATTATTGATGATGACTAAAATGACACATGACATTTATGTTTTGCATGTCAGTATTACAATTGATCACAGATAGGATTGTCTTATATTGATATAACCCCTTTTGATGGTATCCCTAAACTAAAATACTAAAGAGTTAAATGATCTCTGGCATGACTTGGGATATTTTAGGGCCAAAACTCAGAACAAATATTATTGGCTGGATTGCAAATCAAGTCCTGTCTATAGATTGACGATGTCCATCTATCCATCAACATTTTGGTTAAAATTTTGGTTGAAGCAAATTCTCAGCAATTAATAGAGGTGCAGATTTCATACTTGGCCTGTAGGTTATCTGTGGCAAATTCATTTGAATTATGTTGATTCCTGTGAGTGCAGTTGAATTATGTGGGTTTGAATTTTGGGGGTGGATCAAAGCAGTAATTGGGATGGGGATAAACATTTTGGTTAAAGTTTCAGGTTGAAGCAAATTCTGGCTAATGGATAGAGGTACAGACATCATACTTTCCAGTAGGTTACCTGTGGCAAGTACAATTGATCTATGTGGGTTTGAATTGGGGGTTGGGGTAGTGAGGCCCAGAATCTCAGTGTTTTATTTATGAATGGAAGTGTTAAGAATTTTGTAGTATTATAATTGAACACATGTCAGTCAATTACTCTTTTGTAGTCCATGTTCAGTTTTGTAGTTCATGTTAAGTCATTTTTATAGGTCTTGGTCAGTCAATTTTATTTTTGTAGATCTTGGTCAGTCAATTACTTTTTTGTAGTTTGTGGTCAGTCAGTCATAGTTTTTAATTTAGCTTTGTGTTTTAATTTTTTGGTCATCTGATGTTTTTTCTATTGATTTATTATGTCTTATAATCTTAGTTTAAAAGTAGAGAATTGTTCAGTTATTTACATAGTGATGATAATAGTTCCAAATGTGTATGCTGGTAAATTAATGGCATTTCTGTTGAAATCAAAGCCAAAAGTTACCTCCTCTTTATCATATGAAACTGTTGGCATATTTCACAATAGTACAGTCAAAGTGAACAAAACTTGTGGACAATAAGTTTGTTTTTAAGTTTCTACATGATTTTGTTTTTTTGAAATATTTCTGGGAAAATTTGATATTATTTAATAGATCTGATATTTTTGTACTTGTCATGGTTGCTGTAATAAGCATGTACTTGGTCTTGTTGTTATTTACACCTGAGCTGAAAGCAGTATTTATCACTTGACTATGAAGAATTGCAGTTTTGAGATATGTATGTTGAACTTCTAATACATGTAATATGAATGCCAAAATTGGGTCCTAGTTTTTCATGTTGGTAAAACGGTAACAAATATTTAGTGTCACACTTGATATATATTTTCTTGTTAGATAATCACATTATTCTTAAATGCATGTCCCACGACAAGCCAAAATATTACCCTTAACTCTTGCCCCATGAAAAATGATAGATTCTTCTCACTATCATTGACAAAGGCAAGTCCAATTGTTTACATTCAGAACATTGTATCTGGAGTTTGCCACACTTCATGCAGTATTTGGATCTAAGATAATGATGGTGTGAAGTAGAATCCAGTCAGACATGACAAGTTAATTACTCTTACTTTTATAATTAATCATTCTCGGATAATATAAATATAGAAACACTTGTGGCGTTGTATTCATTTATAGCTGAAACTGGAGGACCCAGCCCGAAGTTGTGCAAACCTTGTGTAATATAGCTGAATACAGTATATGCTTTTATAACATAATTGACTTATTTGACTAAGTCATACACTTTAATGATAAATTTGCTATTACATCATTCAACATAGCAGTGTGTTGATTGTCAAAGTCAAGTGTCTTTTTTTTTTACCACAATCGCCATTGAAAATGTTTTTATATGGATTTGAAATGTTCATATTGTTATTATTTACTTATTGTTTTGGAAAATGAATTATTTGGCAGTGGGAACAATGCTGGAAATAATATGATCATAGTTGTTTTTGTTTTGACCAAAAAGGCAATAATTGATTAATGCAAACAATAACTGAAGTTAAACTAAATGTATGTGTTCAGACTCTATAGAGTCATCTGATAAATAGAATCTACGTAAGTGTCCATTGTCATATAGTATTTATAAAACTTTACATAAAGGTTTGTGGAACATTGAATTATTTAAACTCAATAAATGCAAGATAACATGATCACTTGTGTCAGATCTGCAATAATTCTTCATTTTCACCATGTACATGTAATGTATTGTTCCTTTTCGCTCATTCAAAATATTATATACAGTCGAACCCAGGTCTAATGAAATCATAGGGGAATGAATTTTTCTTACAAATAAATGAGTTTCAAAGTAACCAGGTTATAATGGTAATAAAAGAATTTGGCAAGAGTATCAAAACATTTCAAATATTTAGAGATTTCAATTTAACGGAGTTTAATATAAGTTGGTTTGACTGTAATTGTTCCTTTTCACTCATGTAAAATCCTCAATAATTCTTCCTTTTCACTCATGTAAATCCTCTTTTATTATTCCTTTCCTCTCCTATAAAATCCTCAGTAATATGTCTTATTTCCATTAGTGGAACTCTTCTTACTAAAGGTGCTTTTACTATTGTCTAAGGGACAACGTGTAAACTAATGACTTCAACATGGTGGTAAATACAAATTACTATAGTTTACATTGCAATATGTTTTGAAGTCCAAAGAAATTAAACATTTCATTGTGAAAAAAGATGAAATTGTTGACCTATGTGAGATTGCCGAAGCATTAAATTTGCTGAATGGCGAGTGTGTGGCACAATATTTATTTTTGGTCCTTTTCGTCTTACTAAATCTAGGTTTTGTAACTGTTGCCAACCTTTGGCAACTAGTAAAATTAAATACCTTTTTTTTCTGCTATCTGAGAAGCTGTCTACTATAATGTAGTGTTCCACAGGCATATTTGACATCCATTTTAATCTGTAAAGCTACTTTGTTTTTATTTACATGTTGTCGCATTGTCCCTGTAAATTCGTGAGATGTGGTGAGATTTGAGGTGCTTTTGTTTTCCATGTCAAAAGAGTTATCAAAGGGCGATAACTCTGATATAGTGGTAATAAGATGTATTGTTCCTTTCCTCACATGTAAAATACTGTAATTTTTCTTCACTTGCATGAGATCCTCCTCTTTTGATAAGGAAAAATCAAGTTCGAAATATTTTGGCTTGATGGTTTTTTTAGTAATCAAGTTAAATTTTGAGATACATGTATTTTGAAATGTTCAAAAGTATCATTTTAGTTTCCATGGATTTTAACTTTTTTATGAGTTTCTATTGGAGTGCAAGTTAAATTTCCAGAGTTTTATTTACATTTCATCATTTTAAACTTCAATATCCAACTTTAATATACAGTATTTTCAAATTGGACAAATTATCGTTGCAGGTTAAATGTGAATGATTTTTTTAAAAATATGTTTCAATGATTGATCTGCTCTAGATTGAAAATATCCATGTTGACAATATTTGCTCTGCTTTAATATGAAAGTATTTCCTTGTTGACAATGGTTGCTCTAAATTGAAAATATTCATGTTTACAATGTTTTTTAAATGAAAAGATTTGCATGATAAATGGTGCTACACACTTTTACAATGATTTTGTTCATATATGCAGCCCTCCTTTCCAGAGTTGTTATTTAGCCCAGTACTATCTGTTGTTGTTGCTGATATTTTGTATGCAATACTTATTGTTTATTATAATGATTTTATTTCATGTTTATAAACATGTCTATGCCATCAAGGGGATGGTTTGCTGTTTTTGGTTTGTTCAATTGTTGTGTTACAACATTTTGGTTTCTTGCCTCAAAAGTTAACTGAATTTGATATGATCCTTAATATTAATGAAAAAGCATTATTTACCAGAGTTATGGGACATCTCCAGATGTGTTTGATTATTGCTAGCATATAACATTATTTAATTACCAGAGTTTTGGAACTTCAGATGTGTTTGATTATGGCCAACATATAACATTATTTACCAGAGTTATGGGACTTTAAAATTTCAGATGTGTTTGATTATGGCCAACATATAACATTATTTAATTACCAGAGTTATGGAATTTTAAAATCTTCAGATTTGTTTGATTATGGCCAACATATAACATTATTTACCAGAGTTATGGTACATTAAAATCTTCAGATTTGTTTGATTATGGTCAACATATAACATTATTTAATTACCAGAGTTATGGAACTTAAAAATCTTCAGATTTGTTTGATTATGGCCAACATATAATATTATTTACCAGAGTTATGGGATTTTAAAATCTTCAGATGTGTTTGATTATGGCCAGCATATAACATTATTTACCAGCGTTATGGGACTTTAAAATCTTCAGATGTGTTTGATTATGGCCAACATATAACATTATTTACCAGAGTTATGGGATTTTAAAATCTTCAGATGTGTTTGAGTATGGCCAACATATACAGTCAAAACTCATTATGTCGAGATCGGTAATCTCGATTTACCTAGTGACTTGAAATCAAGTGCCGGTCCCGGAAATTTTTCTTCTATATCTTACTATAAAAAGACCTGATAACTCGAGATCGGAAAAGTCGAAAAGCCGCTAATGCCGATGTTAAAGCATGGTCCCGATGTTTAGTTTCAATGAGAAATTGACCTGTTATCTCTAAGTTAATTCTTTATATATCGTGATTTAATCATTGTGATTATATGAATGGTGCTGAACAAATATGTTTTCTGTATTGTTTTTCAGTGCATAGAATTCACAAAATTTGGTACCCGATCTTAAATGTATATAGCCAATGTTACTTTCTATAATTCGTTTTTAGACTTTCTGTTCTTAAATGTATAATGATAGTGACACTTCCGTTATCTAGAAAGCAACATGGATTGTGCCTCTAAAAACGTGAGTGAAATTTAGTTGCCAATTTCGTTGGGTATTAAGAAATAAATACTCAAACAGAATTAATTCCTTTTTATTTGCTTTCAATATTGCTTGACAAAACACATTATGTTTGTAGCCGTCAGCTTGCACATATACTGACGATAAGAGACAAAAACGTCATGAAACAATATACATATAGGCCTACAAGTAGGCTATTCTGGCAATTACAGAGATGTTAACGAGAGGAATCAGGATTGCATTTAGTGACAGATCTTTTAACTCGAGGACACGTTTATCTCAAACTTTTTGCTTGGTCCCGACGACTTAGAGATAATGAGGTTTGACTGTAACATTATTTATCAGAGTTATGGGGCTTTAAAATCTCCAGATGTGTTTGATTATGGCCAGCATATAGCATTATTTACCAGAGTTATGGGAATTTAAAATCTCCAGATGTGTTTGATTATGGCCAGCATATAGCATTATTTACCAGAGTTATGGGAATTTAAAATCTCCAGATGTGTTTGATTATGGCCAGCATATAGCATTATTTACCAGAGTTATGGGAATTTAAAATCTCCAGATGTGTTTGATTATGGCCAGCATATAGCATTATTTACCAGAGTTATGGGAATTTAAAATCTTCAGATGTGTTTGATTATGGCCAGCATATAGCATTATTTACCAGAGTTATGGGAATTTAAAATCTCCAGATGTGTTTAATTATGGCCAGCATATAGCATTATTTACCAGAGTTATGGGAATTTAAAATCTTCAGATGTGTTTGATTATGGCCAGCATATAGCATTATTTACCAGAGTTATGGGAATTTAAAATCTTCAGATGTGTTTGATTATGGCCAGCATATAGCATTATTTACCAGAGTTATGGGAATTTAAAATCTTCAGATGTGTTTGATTATGGCCAGCATATAAGTTTCGACTCAATAACTTGAGTTATTTTCAGTGGATTAATTTTAAATTTTATGAGGTCTATTGCCATAAAACCTCGGCAAAGTTTGAAAACCAAAATTTCTCGCTAGTTACAAACAGAGTAATAAGCTGCTCATCGACCCATGACCGGTGTATTTTGTACATCCTTTGTGGTATACTTGATTACTTCTAAAACCGAAAACTGCTGGGACATTTCTAATCAATATTGATATGGTTAGCAAAACTTTAATGATTGTAAGGGGCTCTGTAGATAAAGAAGGAATTCGAATGACAATAAGGCGTTTTTAGTCCTTATCACATTTCCCAACAAAAATACTCAACCTGCTTTTTCTTTTTAGAGAAGTAATTATTTTTTTCAGTATAATCACAAAATATTTTTAAACATTTTTTTACAGTGCAATAGAAAAAGTGTTATGGTTTGTAATTGCGAGTACATGTGTTATATTTGTAATTAAATTCAGAAGTTTTCCTATTCATTTTCATTTTTACTCATAGAAACACGATTTGTTATTCATTATGTGTTGGGTCATCAATATCTCAACTTTTGTATACAACGTGCATTTATAATAATCACTACATCATTCTTTGGAGTTGATAACTTACACTGCCAAGCAATTATGCAGAGGAAAACATGGCTGTCTGTGTGTACATAGACTGAGATGAAGTCAAGTAAATTCAGCCTTTTAACACTACAAGAGGCTAAGGTGGGAAGGGAACCCCTCTCTTGTTTGAGGAAAGGGATTTACTCAGTGACTTGGTTGACTCACAGAGGCCATCTATTGTCATGTAGGTGTGTCACCATAGCAACTCAGGTAGCCCATAGAGATCTGTTCCCATTCATTATTATGCAGGTGTGTCACCATAGCAACTTGGATGGCTCATAGAAATCTGTTCCCATCCATTTTGATGTAGGTTTGTCACCATAGCAACTCTGATAACCTACAGAGATCTATTGCCATCCATTTTCATCTATGTGTGCATCACAGGAAAGTGTGTTCTATACAGAATGGCATTTTGCTGAAACTTTTGAACATGGCAAATTGTCTTCAGACTTGGTATATTTATCTTCTGTCTGTGAATTTTGTGCATGCACAGTTGGGACATGAACCTATTTTTAATAGTGATTTGAAATAATTCTTTATGTTTTCCTACAGAAGAATTTTGTTTTTGAATTTTTGCATGCAAAGTCAGGGATCATGCACATTTTTTCATTGGTATTTTATGACTTTTTAAAATAAAATTCTCAACAGAAAAATACTGTTTTTGAATTTTTGCTTGTTTACCTAGATACATGCATATGCTCTCATTTTCCATATATTGCTATGTAAATACTCTGTCAATGGTCAATATTAAGGATTGGAAGTACTGTTCATGTGTTCACATGTTCTGGATAAAGAATGTGTTCACATATTCTAAACATGGAATGTGTTCACATGTTCAAGTTAAAGAATGTGTTCACATGTTCTAGGTTGAGAATGTATTTACATGTTTGAGATAAAGAATGTGTTCTAGCTAGAAATACTGTTCACATGTTCTAGATAGAGAATGTGTTTCACATGTTCTAGAAAGAGAATGTGTTCACATGGTCTAGATAGGGAATGTGTTAACATGTTCTAAATAGAGAATGTGTTTCACATGTACTAGATTGGGAATGTCTTCACATGTTCTTGATAGAGAATGTGTTTCACATATTCTAGATAGGGAATGTGTTTCAGATGTTCTGGATGGAGAATATGTTTCACATGTTCTGGATGGAGAATGTGTTCACATGTTCTAGATAGAGAATGTGTTTCACATGTTCTGGATGGAGAATGTGTTTCACATAATCTAGGTAGGGAATGTGTTTCACATGTTCTGGATTACAAATGTGTTCACATATTCTATATAGTGAATGTGTTTCACATAATCTAGATAGATAATGTGTTCACATGATCTAGATAGGGAATGTGTTTCACATAATCTAGATAGAGAATGTGTTCAAATGTTCTAGATAGAGAATGTGGTCACATGTTCTAGATAAAGAATATGTTCTAGATAGAGAATGTGTTTCACATGTTCTAGATAGGGAATGTGTTCAAATGTTATAGATAGAGAATGTGGTCACATGTTCTAGATAGAGAATGTGTTTCACATGTTCTATATAGGGAATGTGTTTACATGTTCTAGATAGAGAATGTGTTCACATGGTCTAGATAGGGAATGTGTTTCACATGTTCTGGATGGAGAATGTGTTCACATGTTCTAGATAGAGAATTTTTTTCACATGTTCTGGATGGAGAATGTGTTTCACATAATCTAGATAGGGACTGTGTTTCACATGTTCTGGATGAAGAATTTGTTCACATGTTCTAGATAGAGAATGTGGTTCACATAATCTAGATAGATAATGTATTCACATGTTCTATATAGAAAATGTGTTTCACATGCTTTAGATGGGGAATGTGTTCACATGTTCTAGATAGAGAATGTGTTCATATGTTCTGGATAGATGGGAATGTCTATATCTATGTTAACGTAGCCCTTCACTGGCATTTGGTGACGTCTCCATATGAGTGAAAGATTCTTTAGTGGGACGTTAAACAACAGTAAACAAACAAACTAACAATGTCATGTATGAGTTTTCAGGACTAACTGGCTTTCTAGAATAGACAGTTATAACCAGGTTCTGTCTTCCATCTCCACCACCATATAGCTGAAAAAATGTTGATTGTGGCATAAAAAAGCATTCAAAATTAAAAAAAAAATTCTTGAATAGACAGTAAAATAGTAATAGGACTGATGGTACTATTGTATGCCCTTAGAACCAAAGATTTGATATACCAGTCTTTGGATTATTAGCCCAGCATCAGGCCGACAGGCAGTCATCTTGGATTTTGACCACAGGAACATTGATACTGATACTTCTCAGAAAGGACTGAAGGAATCTCCTTGAAATTTAAAATGAAGGTTCCCAATGATGTCTAGTTGTGCATATTACATTTTCAGAGGGATCGGAATCCAACATGGCCGACAGGTGGCCATCTTGGATTTTTTGTATTAGTGGGTATATGTATAATGTTGTTTGTATTAGACGATACATGTATGATGTTTTTGGTATCAGAGAGTATATGTATGATGTTGTTTGTATTAGTAGGTATATGTATGATGTTTTTAGCCCACTATCAACAGATAGTTGTCTGTTCATATGGCCCTGCATCCGTGGTCCGTTCGTCCGTCCTGAACAATTCTTGTTACCGCTATTTCTTAGAAAGGACTGAAGGGATTTCCTTGAAATTTGACATGAAGGTTCCCCCTGTAGTCTAGTTGTTCATATTACATTTTCAGATAGATCGGAATCCAACATGGCCAACAAGGGGCCATCTTGGATTTTTACCAAAGGAAGTTTGTTACTGCTATTTCTCAGAAAGTACTGAAGAGATCTACTTGTTGTTCTGAATAAAGTACCGAAAAAAGTGCCAGCCAAAACATGTTTTTGTGCCAGATATATATTTATATACAGTGGAACCTCACTTAGGAGACCACCTCACAATTAAGACCATGAATTTTCAGTCTCTTCATTATTATTGAATCAGTTCAGAACCTCATGTGTACCAGTAAGAGACCACCTCGCTAATCAGACCACTTTGAATCAGTCATTTTGGTGGTCTTAAAAGCAAGGTTCCACTGTAACACCACTAATAAGATCCCTTTGAGTCAGTCAGTTAGGTGGTCTGAATAGCGAGGTTCCACTGTAACACCTCACTAATCAGATCCCTTTGAGTCAGGTGGTCTTAATAGCAAGGTTCAACTGTAACACCTCACTAATCAGACCCCTTTGAGTCAGTCAGATAGTGGTCTTAAAAGTGAGGTTCCACTGTAACACCTCACTAATCAGACCCCTTTGAGTCAGTCAGATAGTGGTCTTAAAAGTGAGGTTCCACTGTAACACCCCAGTAATCAGACCCTTTTGAGTCAGGCAGTTAGTTGGTCTTAATAGTGAGGTTCCACTGTACTCCACCTTACTAATCAGATCACTTTGAGTCAGTCAGTTAGGTGGTCTTAATAGCAAGGTTCCACTGTAACACCTTACTAATCAGATCACTCTGAGTCAGTCAGTTAGGTGGTCTGAATAGCGAGGTTCCACTGTAACACCTCACTAATCAGATCCCTTTGAGTCAGGTGGTCTTAATAGCAAGGTTCAACTGTAACACCTCACTAATCAGACCCCTTTGAGTCAGTCAGATAGTGGTCTTAAAAGTGAGGTTCCACTGTAACACCTCACTAATCAGACCCCTTTGAGTCAGTCAGATAGTGGTCTTAAAAGTGAGGTTCCACTGTAACACCCCAGTAATCAGACCCTTTTGAGTCAGGCAGTTAGTTGGTCTTAATAGTGAAGTTCCACTGTAACACCTTACTAATCAGATCACTTTGAGTCAGTCAGTTAGGTGGTCTTAATAGCAAGGTTCCACTGTAACACCTTACTAATCAGATCACTCTGAGTCAGTCAGTTAGGTGGTCTTAATAGCAAGGTTCCACTGTAACACCTTACTAATCAGATCACTCTGAGTCAGTCAGTTAGGTGGTCTTAACAGCAAGGTTCCACTGTATATGTTTGCTGATTTTCACAAGGTGATGTAGTCACTTAGTCTATACTTAGCGACCAACTGATAATTTATAATGAATCATTTCATCAATTTATAGTGAATCTTTCAAACTATCTATTATCGGACCATACGCAACTTTATTATCTCACCTGGCCCGAAGTGCCAAGTGAGATATATTGCTATTGGAAAAGGTCCGGCGTCGGTCATCATCCGTCGGCGTCCATCGTCCATCTATTAACATTTGCATTTAAACATCTTCTCAAGAACCAGTGGGCCAATTTTAACCAAACTTGGCATATAGCATCCCCATGTTAAGCCGCATAAAGTTTGTGAATGAAAAAGAGATAAGACTAACAGAGGCCCTAAAAGGACCAAACATTGGTTCGTCTTTAAAAATCTTTTTTTCTCATGATCAATGATCAGATAAGTTTCACATTTTGTATGCATGCTTGTTAAGTCAATATCTACAAAATTGCGAACGAAAATGAAATCTGTTCATAAACGAGCTACTAGGGGGCTCTTCAGTAGCACAGGGTATATTTATATTACAAATTGTTTAATAACTCAAAACTGATCGACTTTTTGTATACAAAAATAGAGAAAGTTGTTAGTAATGATCTGAGGATCATTTTGACAAAATTTCAAGGTCATAGGGTTAAAGGTGAAGGTCACAGGCACCTAAGTAAATGGAAAATATATATGTTTTTTTTGTAAAATTATCAACATTTTTCACTACTTTTCCAGAACCATTGGACCAATTTGAACCACACTTGATAGGAAGTATAACCATGTAAAGCCGTATAAAGGTTGCAGATGAAAAGGGCCTAGGACCAAACATGGCTGTCATTGCTAAATATAGAATGAATGAGTCAGCAGATATTTTTGATTTAATACATGTATCTCCAAAATTATTAAAGCTAGAGAAAAAAATATTAACTTAATATGAGCTTGCAAAAATCTACAAATCTATCATTTTGGTGGAAATTATCGGGTTGACCCTTATGTGAGTTATTTTCCCTTTTTGCAATTTTTCATGTTTTTTACAGTTTTGTCTTATTGTCTTGAAAGGTATAATAGAGAGAAAGAGAAAGAAGCAAAACTGTTCAGAATGCAAAGATCTACAAAAAAGTAACAGGAATTAAATTTTCAGGTTAACCCTTGTGAGGGTGATCCTGTGAAAGTTAGTTCCCCTTTCAAAAGGATTTTGCATGTTTTCTACTGTTGTTGCACATTATCTTGAAAGATCTATAAAAATATTGGCAAGGGAAGTCTACCCTTATGCAAGTTAATTCTCCATTTCAATGGATTTTTCAAGCTTTTGGTTGCTTTTCAGTATATTGTCAGTAAAATATATTTCACTCGGGTGATTAAGGCCCCCAAATAGCATACTGTTTTTCATGTTTATTAGCCATTTTGTCTTTTACATGTTTTTTATGTTTTCTGCATTGTTGACCAATTTTGCCAGGTGAGCGACTTAAGGCCCCTTTGGCCTCTTGTTAATTGTAAAATGTTTAATTACAGTTTTGTGTGTTAAAAAAACAAACATGTAGTCCTGGATCTAAACATAATTTTGTTTCAATCATAACAATTTGTGGTCTGATTTTCAGACCTGTGCAAACGGACCTAAACATGATTTTGTGTCAAATGTACACAGTGGACCCCATCTTTGTGTGAGACCATTGTAACCTTCTCAACTTGAACAGATACCAATAACAGTCGTTGATCGTATAGTCTTTTATTTAGAGGTGCAGCATTGGTAACAATGTAATAGAGAGTAGTGGTGTTCTCTCTTTCGCTCTCAAATCGGTCTCTCCCACTTTTGAAACCTTGATGCTTTTATATGATTTGTAAATTCAATCAACGCAAAACACCAAAGTTCCAGAAGCTTCTCCATACATCTGTGCAACATACAATCGGAGGAATACTGGCGTTTGTTTTATCAAAATCTGTCAAAACCTAATCTTGAGTAACCTTTTTACCATCAAAATTAGTATAATTTTAGTACATTATATTATTTAACATTGCAATCAAAACTTGTTTACCAAGGATGGTAATGACAGATGTTGACATTTTTAACTTTGCAGCTGCAATTGATGCTCTAATTTGTGAAAGTGTTGACAAGTTGATTATCCGAAACAGTATATTTAAATATCAAGGCTGATTTTAATTTGGAATTTAGAATTTCTATTATTCACTTTCATAATTATACCTAAATAACTGTCAACATTATTTATGTAGCCGAATTACAAAATCACTTAATTTAGCTGCCCGTATTTCCAAATTATATGTATGTACACGACATTTATTATTCCAAGGCACACCAATTTCATCATTTATATAATTTCGTATAAAGTATTACCTCCCGTACCTCATATTGTTACACCATTTGTCTCAAAGACAAATTTTATCTGTCATCTGTCGCAACAGACAAGTTTTTTCTGTCATTACTGTATTTTATAGATCAAAATGTCCGATATTTCATCTGGTGACATTACTGTATAGTATAGGTCAGAATGACTTATAGTTCATCTGGTGACATTAAATTATAGGTCAAAATGTCTGATAGTTTATCTGGAGACATTATGGTATAGGTCAAAATGTCTGATAGTTTATCTAGTGACATTAAAGTATAGGTCAAGATGTCTAATAGGTTATCTGGTGACATTAAAGTATAGGTTAAAATGTCTGATAGTTCATCTGGCGACATTATAGTATAGGTCAAAATGTCTGATAGTTTATCTGGTGACATTAAAGTATAGATCAAAATGTCTCATAGTTCATCTGTTGTTATCACTGTACAGTATAGGTCAAAATGTCCCATAGTTCATCTGGTGACATTGCAGTGTAGGTGAAAATGTCCGATAGTTCATATGGTGACATAATATTATAGGTCAAAATGTCTGATAGGTTATCTTGTGACATTGCTGTATAGTATAAGTCAAAATGTCCAATAGTTCATCTGGTGACATTATAGTATAGGTCAAAATGTCGTATAGTTCATCTGGTGACATTATAGTATAGGTCAAATGTCGTATAGTTCATCTTGTGACATTATAGTGTAGATCAAAATTTCCGATAGTTCATCTGGTGACATTATAGTATGGGTCAAATTGTCCAACAGTTCATCTAGTGACATTATAGTATAGGTCAAATGTCTGATAGTTCATCTGGTGACATTATAGTATGGGTCAAAATGACTTATACAGTCAACTCTTGTAATAACAGCCAAGTTAGGATCCAGTAAAATTGCCGTTATATCAAATATGCTGTTATATCAAATTTCCAGACTTGGCAACAAAATAAGAATGCATGAATATAATTTTTTGTTATACTGGTGTACCCCCATTAAATGTCAAACCCTCAATTCAATATGATTGCATGAATGAAATAGAATGACTACAACAAATAAAATTTGTTTATATTGTTATTTTCATTCTATCAATTTAATAAATCGTGGTAAGAATTTTTCATTTTTGATGCTTTGTCATTATAACAAGTTAATTCTAGAGGTAAAATGCATGTTTGTTGCCAAAGTCACTGCCGGTGCCGGAAAGTAAATATGCCGTTATATCAAACAAACTAACATGGATGTAAATTCGTTCCTATGAAATTTCTGCCGTTAATAAAAATGCTGTCATATCAAATGTCGTTATAACAAGAGTTGACTGTAGTTCATCCGGTGACATTAAAGTATAGGTAAAAATGTCCAAAAGTTCATTTGGTGACATTATAGCATAAGTCAAAATGTCTGATAGTTCATCTGGTGATATTTTAGTATAGGTAAAATGTCTGATAGTTCATCTGGTGACATTTTAGTATAGGTCAAAATGTCTGAGAGTTCATCTGGTGACATTATAGTATAGGTCAAAATGTCTGATAGTATATCTGGTGACATTATAGTATAAGTAAAAATATCTGATAGTTCATCTGGTGACATTATACAATTATTGACTTTGGTTGAGGGTGACATGAGTATTTATCAGTCCAAAGAAGTATATGATATTGATCGAGGCGACTGATAAATCTTTATGTCACCAGAAACTAAAGTCAGTAATTGTTTTATTATATGACTATTTCAAAATTTTGAAACAAAAACAATCTCAATTCATATTTAATGCTTAACTCCTCGAAGAACGATTTTCAAAATCTTTGAGCTGTTCTTTTTCATGAATGACTAAGAATGATGATTAAATGACAGCCAGTTTTTCATCGTTTTGTGCATTTGATTCATCCAATCATACACGCTTAAACAAATCAGAAAAGAATGGAAGCACGAGAAGGTGACATAACAATCCACTGACCTCTGGACTCTTTGGATGAATGAAAGTAGCGCTTCTACGATTAATATTCTGATTTACCAATACAAATTGCCATAGTTACAACCAATCAGCGGACGAAAAAATCCACGAGTCATATAATAACACTGTATAGTATAGGTCAAAATGTCTGATAGTTTATCTGGTGACATTACTGTGTAGTGTAGGTCAAAATGTCCGACAGTTTATCTGGTGACATTACTGTATAGTGTAGGTCAAAATGTCCGATAGTTTATCTGGTGACATTACTGTATAGTATAGGTCAAAATGTCCGACAGTTTATCTGGTGACATTACTGTGTAGTATAGGTCAAAATGTCCGACAGTTTATCTGGTGACATTACTGTGTAGTATAGGTCAAAATGTCCGACAGTTTAACTGGTGACATTACTGTGTAGTATAGGTAAAAATGTCCGACAGTTTAACTGGTGACATTACTGTGTAGTATCAGCGATATATAAAGCTAATATTAGCTTTATATATCGCTGGTAGTATAGATCAAAATGTCCGATAGTTTATCTGGTGACATTACTGTGTAGTATAGATCAAAATGTCCGATAGTTTATCTGGTGACATTACTGTATAGTATAGATAAAAATGTCCGATAGTTTATCTGGTGACATTACTGTATAGTACAGGTCAATTACTGTATAGTATAGATCAAAATGTCCGATAGTTTATCTGGTGACATTACTGTATAGTATAGATCAAAATGTCCGATAGTTTATCTGGTGACATTACTGTATAGTATAGATCAAAATGTGTGACATTATCATAAATGTCTTAATATCTTGGCATGATGTAAAATAACAAATAGCACCTAGTTACTTAGTTTTTGGATACAGTTTTCATCCATTCTTTGATATTTCTGAAGATATTTACATTTCATCAACAAACAAACAAAGAAATGATAGTTTTTCCAAGTGCTTTATTCTTTTGAGCTGCTACTTAAGCTTGGTACATGATTCCAAGTAAAACGACATTTGATCAATGATTAACAAGGAAACAAAAATAAGACAATATCACAGACATTTGAACTACTTAATACATCGTAACTAATACAGAAATCTTTCTTTATATTATCATTCAGAATCACATCTCTATATAATATGAGCAGTGGATTGACTCTTTACAGGGTTGTGGTGGTCATCTTAAATACTGAAATGTCTTGCTTAATATTTCATACTCTACAAAACTAAAGCGAGAAATAAAAACTATGTAATACTAAACTTTCACAGAAACAAGTTTTCCTGATAGATCAAGCCTATGGAAATATTATTATATATAAGGATCCTTAATATTAAGTCAGTGTACATCTGTATTGGTAGTCTTAAAAGATTATCAAAATATACAGTTCAAAGATATAAAGGTCCCATCATACAATTCCCAAAACATATGCATATATGTGCACTGAAGTTATAGAAAAAAATTTCCATGAAGGATTTTCTCTTTCAAGTTTAATCCTGTTCAGAGAGCACTATATGGATATATCTAAAAATGTTTTGCTTATAATGGTGTTCACATTATAAGGAAAAACCGGGCATCTACACATATTCTATTCTTTGGTTCTGAGATGTTAAAAAATTTAAATTCATTTCACCTATTATTTACATGTAGTATCACAAATAAGGGAAAAAGTAATATGTGTTATTGTTTCATATGAAAAAACAATAAAACCAATTACTACTGTAAGTAAAATATAGTTCTACATATCTCTTACAAATCTGAGCCAGTTATTTTCAAATTCCAACATTTGTTAGTTCAGTCTGTCCTATGTCACACTGCATGCTCTGGTACACAATGTCTGACATTTATAAACTCTCTTAAATTATTCCAACTGATAATTTCTCCCATATTGATTTTTTTCAGTCTCGCTATTACCAAAAAAAACCCCAAAAAACACCCCCCCCCAAAAAAAAAAAACCGACCTCCCCATACTTCCAAAACCAAAAACTGCTACATTTTTTGCTAGCAATGCAGGCAGTCATATTTGTTCTGAAATAGCAAAGCAAATATATCTTTGTCTCTAATGTAACTAAATCTTGAGTAATATAACAGCTCTAATTGTTACATATAAATCTAGTTAGTAGGAAATTATAGCTGACCAGGACTAATGGAATAATAATACACTGGAGTTTTAGTATGGAAGAATTAAAAGAAATGGCAGAAGAGGGACAAATCTAAAACTTTGTCTTCACAGAAAGTTGGGTCAAATTTTTGTTTTTGTATGAAATGATGTTCTTGGTAATTACAGAACTTGAGTACATAACTGTACTTTCAATGTGTAATATGTAAAAACAAAAACAACCCTGTAATCTGACAAGTGCCTAAGACATCCCATGTGTCTTAAAATGGGGATGTAATCTTTAATATAATGCAATAAATGACATTTGTCAGAAAATAGATATATTTTGTAATAAATCCCCTAAAAAACGATCTATGACAGTTCGTTAAAGAACACATTTAATATTCATTAAGAAGGAATTCTCAAAGACTTAATGAGAAATAGAGAATGAAATGTACACTGAATGTTTCACTGAACAAGACAACATACATGTACTTTAAACGAACTATATCAGATTGAAAGCTGTTTCATATCACCCTGGGATACTACAGGGCCAATACACAATCATATTACCCTGGGATATTATTCAGAGCTGATACACATCCATATTACCCTGGATTTATTCAGGGATGATAAACGTCCATATCATCCTGGGATATTAATCAAGGCTGATATATAAATAAATATATAAATATATAATTAACTTTTTAATTTGTTGTTCATGAGAACAAATCATTATTATCCACATATTGTAGCCGCCCCCCCCCCCCCAAAGAATCCTCTAACAATACCCAATAAACAATAATAGAGAAAAATACTCCAAAATTCCTGTTTTACGATTATGAACAGAACAAAACCACATTCACTGCGTAACAATTCCTAATACAATTCTAAAATATACATGTGTTTGAGCAACAGTTTTCATTAAAACACTTTGTATGCAATAATATTATGCAAGAATCAAAATCATAAATCACAGGAAAGGAAATTTGTATCTCCACTAAGAATTTTTGTTTTCTTCTCAATTTTCAAGACAATAAACTGTAATTAATATTTTAATTAATGCTGCCTTGTATTGCATACAAATTACCTCCCTTGCATCCAATTGTTTAACTATCAATTAACCCATTCATACTGATCTATCTTTTGTGATCAAAAAGATTTTGAAACCACAAACAATTATATCATCATTCTTAGCTTTAAATGTTTATAAAAGTTGATTTGTTGTAAATTGCAACAGGGAATATATATACAACAAATTAGATGTGTAGAGTTTATATATAATTATGATGACGAGGGACTAGGTCAAGAATCTGATGCTAATAATAATAAAAAAAAAACGATAACTATTCAACATCCGTAAGAACAGCTTGGCAGACTATGCAGTATATCTATAGATAACAACAAACCTTGCTTACAGAAAAATGCCGTACATAGATAAGTCTTGAGGCAATCTTTTTGTGTATCAAGAACCCTGCAGGTTACTTTGTACTAAGATGGCTGATACTTGCTTTTAGCGAGGGCATGGGTCATACATCAATATTTATTGCTTTAATAATACAAACAGTTTGGAATGAACATAGCATTAAGTATATGTTGCTGCCATCATTTTTACAGAGAGTTTACTTCTTTCTTTTTACTCTGAAAAATCCGAAAATATCTTATTTATACTCTGTTAACATAAAGTTGTGGTGCATACAAAAACACTTATGGCCCAGCAACCCTTATGGCCCTAGAGGCACCTGTCATATGGTCAAAGAAACACTTATTTTGTTGCCCTAGCAACACTTATGGCCCTAAGAGCACCTGTCATATGGTCATAGAAACACTTATTTCATGGCCCTACCAATGCTTATGACCCTCGGAGTGCCTGTCACATGATCATAGAAACACATATCATATGGCTGTAGCAACACTTCTCACATGACCTTAGCAACACTTATCTTATGGCCTTGCTACATTTATCATATGGCCCTATCAACACATATCTTATTGCCCTTTATAACAGATTATGATCATTTTGTCATTGTTTCATACATTGTTTCTCAGGGTCCAGTAAAGAAGACAGCAAGTTTTTTCAATAAACAATGTTCATTGTTGTTACAATCTAGTAGCAACCATCACCAAAAAAAAAAAACAAACCATATATTACATGGACAACTGCTCAAAAACTTATTATATACAATTAAATGATATTTCAAGGTAACACACTGGATCTACAATCTGCTAAATGTTGCTCAGAAACTTTAATTCTAATGTCTTTCTTTTGTTGCCCGTCTTCCTCCAGTTTACGGAAGTGTTCCAGTCTGTTAACCTTTGCATTGCGAATTTTTTCATTTTGAAGCTGATTATCAACATCTTCTTGTTCCAGTCGCTGATGTACCTCATTCCAACGCTGCTGAGATCTTTGCAATTTCACTTGCTGTGAAAGGAAAGGAGAATTTTTTGTAAATTTAAAGTCTTTTCATGCCTCAGGGTGTCTAAAATGTTCACAGTAAAATCAAGTTTTTTCCAAGATTTTTCTTAATGAAATTCAAGGTCTTATAACAAATGAAAATATAATTATCAATTACAAACACACCAACTAAATTTATTTTTTCCCTTAGATGTCCGAAAATAAATATTGCCTTTTCTATATGTGAATAAAGAAGAAAAAACACAGAAATATGTTTGCAGCTCATTATATTATCACAAAATATGGAAATCATATTTTTAAGACTTGAAATATGTGTGTGTGTATTTAAAACAAAGAGTAAACATGTTTTCATATATGATGATGTCAGTAACTGACCTGTCTTTTCTCTGCAATTTCTTCTGCTTCCCGTTGTTTTTCTGCTGCAGTAAATTCACGTTTCTCTCTACGCAGTCTCATTGCCTCTATCCTCTTCTCTTCACGGATCCGTTTTTCCCTTTCGTTTTCCTCCATCTTAGCTCTCAGTTCAGCTGATATATGACGTTTAGCCTCTCGTGCTCGATCTACTGTTCTTTGCTCCTTTTGCAATCGCTGTCTGTCACGCTCCATTTGGGCCAAAATTCGTTCCCGATGCTGATCTTGCATTACTTCTTTCATTAAATCCTCATTACGTAAACGATCATTCCATTCCTTGCTTCTCTGAGCAACTCTTTGTCTTCTGAATATCAAACACACAAAATGATTATTAACCCATTCATTCCTAAGGACTCATTTGGACTGGTCTAAGTCATTGATTTACAGAAGAGTTAATTGTTTTGCACAGGATAATGAGTTAAGAAATGAATCTTAAACTTTTGGTTTGTATGAAGCTATCTTGTGAATAAAAGGACAGAAATCTCGATGTAATGCAATAGGTCCTTTTTCTAGAGGATAAACTCAAATCACAAAAAAATTCCTATTTGTTTATTTAATTGATCCAAGCTATTAATTTCTCCAAAAATGAATAACATTCCACTGAATCAATAGATATTTAATTCTGCAAAAAATGCTCTGTACTGGCCAACAATATTTTGCAGTTGACAAAGAAATCATCCTAGTCCATTAAGGCATTTTCTGTCTACACCAATCAAATTGGTTGTTTTATACAAAATTTGAATAATTACATAACTTGTTATAAGCTATATAACTGGCTGTAAAGAAGCTTGGTACATTTCAATAACATGTACTTACTGTCCACCATGCTACCGTAGCTACTTTTTAAGTTATGTATTAAAAATTATAATTGATAGAATTAACTTGATGCTTTTGGTCTAATACACATTTTGAGATAGGGATCATCACTAGCTTTTTATAATTTTGATTCTGTAGCATATGACATTTCAACTAATTTTTTTTTTCAAAGTCACATTCTCTTTGTTTAAAAATGTTGATAATGCAAGAATATTAATCCTTGATATTCTTTGGCACATCTATAGATGTATGCTATAACTATAAGAATAATGAATAACAAGGATATGCAGGTCATTGACTACATCATTTGAATCATTACATTGAAACCTGTCTTGAGAGGTTTTATTTTAACCCCTAAAGACAAATTTAGACTGATCTTAGTCATTGATTTACAGAAGAGTCCATGGTTTTTCAGGGGTCGATGAGTTATAGGAGTATTTTCAGAATGTGGTCGATGGAGACATGTGGTCTTTCATGAGAGAGGTATTTCAAGACAGGTTCCACTGTATATAACACACATCTGTAACTGATATGTTTTAAAATTTTGCTCATGAATTGCCACTCAATTATATGTACATCATTTACCAAATGACAAATGTATATATAAGATACCATCACAAAACAAATTACAATTTTCTTCTCCCTATCATAGACATTAAACAAGTTGCACCTTTACTGACATTGATTCAATCTCTTTTATTTGTTTGCCAAAATGGAGTAAAACATACCTATATTCTCTTCTCATTTCTTCTTTGGCATCAGCTGACAATGGACGTCCCCGCATGTCAAGTGGCGGGCCTTGCTTGCGTTTTTCACCTGTAGGAGGCTTGGGTGTTTTCAATAACAACTCCACTGAGGATGAGTAGTCATGTTTAGCATAAGGATCCACAAACTTGTACACTGGACTGGTCCACTCACCTATAATTAGTTAAAAGATGTTAATTACACTCGAAACATATGTACCTGTACCACGGAAGAAACCATTTTTAACTCATCATCCCTTTTGGTCACATTTAAACTCACCCAAATCAATAAATAGTATGGTCTATTGTCATAATTCAGGAGTGATCAAGTTCATATTGCCTGTAAAATTATTGTGAAAATTGGATTCTAAATCATACATCCCTAAATCATAACAATGAACTTAACCATTCTTTGAAATGGGTGAGTTCAAATGAGTTGATGAATTAAGATGATAAATTGATGCACTGTTTTATGTCAGGGATGAATCAAATCATCTTAAAAATTATCAACTACTGATACATCCTTATCATATTGGTTTAATTATGAAAAGTTATGATTTACCAACTATTAAGTCTCAGTCGGTAGTGCGCTAGACTCTTGATCGTGAGGTCACGAGTTTGAGTCCAGCTGGCGGCAGGTTGGTTTTCTGTCCTTTGGATAAGACAGTAAAAAGCAAGCAAGGTACCGTGTGGCAGTAGGTTTGGGCACGTTAAAGAACCCTCACTGCTCAATGACTGTAAGTGCCGATCATAGGCCAAAATTTGAAGCCCTTCACCAGCATTTTGTGATGTCTCCATATGAGTGAAAGAAACTTGTGTGGGATGTTAAATAACAATTTACAAACAAACAAAATCCAACTATTAAGTGGACTTTATAATGAAAATGTATTAAAATAGAGGGGTACCCATGTCTGAGTGATTAGTGCTTTACAGTGGTCAGTTTTAACAGTGTTAGGAAAAACTGGTACATTATATGAGAAAAGACCAACAACATTGGATATTTCTTCTACTGTAGAATGACCATTGGTCAAACACTCTGGACGTCTGCCCTGTTGTATCTTAGAACTCATCAAAATACTACTTTGAATCCCCAAAAGGTAAAAACAAAAAAGTTGCAGTGGATAGTACTTATCAAAATCTGCCAACATGTGAAGTTTCATTGATTTATCATCAATGGTCTTTCCACAAGAGCTAAACCATATTGTGGATGCAGATGAATTGACACTGCCATTTTATTAACCAGATTTTTCTTTGCAATGTTGCCTAAAAACAATAACTTTATTACTTTTTTATTGTTTTTTTTTCATCCTGTGAAGAATTTTCATCCCCCGCCCCCAACACACACACACATATATGGAGATGCCTGCAGCTTTTTGGTGAAGTGCCACAAATTTGGACCTTTTGTTATAGATTGATGCTGCTATGCGGTAGAATGCTCAATTCACAACTGGAGGGTCACAGGTTTGAGTCTTGGTGAAGGCTGCTGGCTTTTCCTGTCCTTTGGATGAGACAGTAAAAACTGAGGTCCCGTGTCAAAGTAGGTGTCAGCACGTTAAAGAACTGTCACTGCTCAATGGTCATAAATGCTGAGCATAGGCCAAAATTGGATTCCCTTCACCGTCATTTCGTGACGTCTCCATAAGTGAAAGATTCTAGAGTGGTATGTTACAACAATGCAACAGCAATAGATTGATGTCAAAACAGTGAGAGTTCTGCCATGTCTGCTGTGACACTGGACCTTGCTTTTAATTCAGATCTGTTGTTACCATTTTTTTGTATGATGCAGTACCAGGAATCAAACCTGGGACATTCCGCTTGCCAGTCAAATGCTCTAACACTATACCATTGTAAGTGGTCAAAATGTTCTAAAACCAAGAATTGTGACTGATCAACTTAATCAGTGTTGGTATAATAGCATATCATACTTCACAGCAGGACAACATCTAACACTGTGTTAACTTTAATCAATTAGGCTACATGAAAATTAATCATTTTCCCCAATAAAACATAAGTCACAATATATGAAGCATTAAAACTGACCAGCATACTGTACTACAAAACTTTCACCCTTTACCAAGGTTTTTATCATTATAATTATGTCCATGTTATCAGGTTGATTTTGGTTGTCTGTTTGTCTGTTTACAACAAATTCTTTACATGAGTATTTTTCTGTCAAATAATAAAAATTTCTTGATTTCTTTTACTTTAATCAAATTTGGTATGCTGCTAATGACACATCAATGAAACAGAAGGTGTGCGGGTAGCGCAGTGGTTAGCACACAACATTTTTCACCAATGCCACCCAGGTTTGATCCATGAATTGGACAGTGGAGTATGTGAGAATTTGGTATGGCAGTCGCCAAGTTGGACATGCGGGTTTTCTCTGGCTACTCCAGTTTACTCCCAGAGCAAGGACCCCTTACTCTAAGATTAGAGCTAATGAGACATTTATATTAATAAAAAGGTTGAGATAACATATTTGTTAATCATTGTAAAATATATAATGTTTAAACTTGAAATGAATCAGAAGATCAGTGTAGTTTGAATATGGCTAACTTTTGGCGATATTTGCCAGAGTTATGGGACTTTAAAATACTTATGACTGCAGGTTGTATATCTCTGAGTCTAGTGTTTCTCAAATACAATTTGGCTTCATAGTTTTAGCAACTCAACTTGTAATCATGCTCATATGTCGGGACTTACAAGGATATCCTGTTTGACAGCGAGCTTCTAGAGGCGTCTGAAGTGCAGTTTCTCGAAAAGCACCATGTGAAGGTGGATCAATGATATCAGGAATTTCATCTTTTCCCCAATACTTTTTCCAAACTGGTCGAATTTCAGATCTTGATCTTGGCCGTCTGTATAAGTAACTGGCATCTCTGTTCCCAGCCCAAATCCTACTGGCTCGCAGTTGTTGTTCCTCTCGTGCAAATTTTTCAAAATCAAACTCTTCCTTGTACTTTTCTGAAAATGTAAAAGATCGATAGACAATTAAAAGTCATAAAACAGGACTTTATACATTGAACCCTCTTTATAATGACAATGTAGATTTTGTTGTATTGAACTTGAATTAGAGTAGTGTTTTATGTCACACACAACAATTTTTCAGTAACATGTATATGGTGACAGCCTGTTTTTAATGATGGAGGAGAGAACCCGGTTACGACTTCCTGTTTTAATACTTATAGATTGATATACAATAACAATTAAAAGAGAGATATACACAGGCATAAAAATTCTTAAATTCCTATAAATTTTGTGAAAATTGCTTGAGAAAGCCTGGTTTAATTGGCTCTTTTTTCAATTGCAGCTGATTAACTCAACCTTACTATTTGTATATGAATACCACACTGGACCTGACCTTATTTTCACAAAATACATATAATTGTATATATATTGCAGGGGATTTAATTTCACTATATTTGCAGTAAAAATAAAATACCACAAAATTAAATACCCATGAATATAATACCTAATATACTTGTGAAGTTAACAATCAAAATTAATTACAAGTTATTTTCTATCAAAATGGATTCATATATAACCAGATGTACATCATATGCACAAATCAGATGCTTTACTTCAACTCCTATTACACTTCTGTTTTGGAAACAGCCTTGTACGAGATTAAATACCCCCGAATAAGATCCTTTCAGAAAAAACACTAATTTTTTTCCAAAATTAAGAATTAAACAACTATACAATACATGTATATCAATACACTACATATGACAATAGGTTATTTATTTCATTTGTACTCTTGATCAGAACTGACATTTATGGTTGTCACTACTAATTTATTAAAAGCTGTTGGAAACAAATACAAGTCATGTTAAATACATTTTTACATCAGAGGTTGACACTAGGTATACAAATTACTTACCTTCTTCATCTGAAAATGGTGGTGAGTTTGACCTATAAACACCATTGACATTTCCATTTTGTTCCATGTCCTCGACTTGAATTTCATCACGGAAAGTAACCGATTTTTTCAGCATGTTTTCTTCCTGTTTTTGCCTCTTTTTCAGCAACCTCTCTTCATTGATCTGAATTTCTCTTTCTATCTCCTCCAGATTCATTCTGTGCTTTTCTCTTTCTTTCTCCAGTAATAGCATCCTCTCTTCTTCAATGGCTTTCTGTAATTCTTCCTTTTGTTGCTTTAAATTTTTGGCCTCTTCTGACTCAACTTCCTTATCCTCTGTTGTTTTTTCTTCCGCTACAAGCTCGTTCTTTGTCTCTTTATTGTCTTTCTCCGTCTGTTTTTCATCCAGCAGCAATTTATTTTCAACGAGCTGATTCATGACCTTGACACTCAGTTCTTCCTGTGTCAGATTTGTGCCTGAAATCCCAAGTACAATGTCAATCAATGTGAGACAATCATAATGAACTTTGACCTCTGGTTAAGTCTCTGGTAGTTATCGAAGGCAGCATTTTGTAAAAATCTAATTGTAATAAATACTAAATAAATTAAATTTTGACCAGATTTCATAATGTGTATAATCTAATAAATTTGAGGTCAGTTAGACAAATGTAATTTACTTTAATCAACTGAAAAAATATTTTTCTATTAAATTCTGTAAAAAAAGTTACGGAGCCATGACCAAGTACTCATTTTTGCCTAATATATACAGACCATAAAAATTAAATAGGAATTTACTTCAAAGTCTGAAAATATTCTAAAATTGATCTGCTTAGCCAATCAAATTTAAGAATTAGCAAAATTTTATCATTTTATAGGTTTCATAATTTAATACTGTATTATTATTCTGAAACAGACCTGGTATCAATTTATTAATTTCTTCACTTTTGACTGCAGTTTTAGTTTTCTTGACTTCTTGTTGCTGTTGCATGATGGGATTTGTTGGAATGTAGCGTCTGCACCATGGATGATCTTCCACAAAAATAGGATCATGATCCAGATAAAATGGAGGAGGGTGTTCATATTCATCTGGTATTGCCTCTGGACCAGAGGTAGGATATCCAGGGAGATTTTCCTTTGGATAATTTCCTTGAACCTGGAGTGACGCGCGAGCTTCTTTTGGCATTTGTAGTTCCAGAGTGATTCGTTTGAATACATCTTCCGGAATCCATACTGCTAGGTCAGCTGCAACTTTTTCTGTCTTTCCATTTGAAAATGTGACAGTAATCTGACTGTCATCAGGGCCTGAAAGAAATGAAAATTAAACAGTTAAAATATCCAATGTACATAAGCATTAAAACAATGAAATTCCAGTATAGAAAAACAGTTGTATTGAAATTCTTACAACTACATCTTGTAAGGATTATGTTTTGGTTGAAACAATGAAATTCCCATATGAAAAACAAAAAATAAAAAACAGTTGTACTAAAAATCTTTCTATTACCTTATAGGGATGATGTTTTGGTTGAAACAATAACATTCCAGTACAGAAAAAAACCAATTGTACTGAAATTCTAACTACTAACTTGTATAGGGGTGACTTTTTGGTTACCATTCAATTGGATCTGAGTATCATTTTATGCAGGGATATAAATACATATGGCAAGTGTGACTTACAGTATTCGACCCTTTAAGCGCCCAGGGTGTTACAAAAATCAGTAAAAAGGGGTTGGCGCTTAATAGGACCAATTGATATAGCCAAATTGACATAAAACAGTTATTTTTTCATAAGGCACAATGGTAAAGTTGCTGTATTTATTACTGAGGACACCTATCAATATGATTATGCTGCTGGGGGGCTACAAATAAACTGTTACTTATGATTTTCCAGGTCCACATCTCATTGTCAACCAGCTAGAAAAGATTCTTGATCGTATGTAAAAAAGGGGGAGGGGTGCTTATACGAACATGGGTGCTTAATGGGTCAAATACAGTGATCAATTCAATCATCTTGAATATTTTCATATTTTCTTTGTATTTTGTGTGTCCAATAGCTATGTAAGTAAAATTCAGAGTGATTTTAAGTTTTATGTTGGCATAATTGATGGAGAGGAAAGCAAGAATGAAATATAATAAACCATTAAGTACATGAACATTGTATATCATTCTATTACAATAAACCAATAGGCCCTACATATGTAAAACATTCATACATAATACTGAGTTAACCAGCACTGCTAATGCATGAGTAAATTATACATTATGTAAAACCTATACATACATGATAAATTTGCAAGCATTTCTAATGCTTGCAGTAAAGTATATGTATAAAACCTTCAAACAAGATAAGTTAGCAAGCATTTCTAATGCTTGCAGTCAATTGTACATGTGTAAAACCTTACATACATGATAAATTAGCAAGCACTGCTAATGCTTGCAGTAAATTATACATATGTAAAACCTACACACATGATAATTTTGAATAGCAAGCACATTAAAATGCTTGAAGTAAATTATAGGTGTAAAACCTACAAACATGATAAATTTGCAAGCATTTCTAATGCTTGCAGTTAATTGTACTTATGTAAAAGTTACATAATATAGGTAAGCAAACACTACAAATATTTTCATATTTGATAAGCTAGTCAGAACTACTAATGTATGCAGTAAAGTGTACATAATGTTAAACCTTTGTATAAATTGGCAACAAAATGTGAAACAGCTATAAAACAGCGCAAGTGTCTAGAGCTCAGAATGCCAATTACATGTACTGTATAAAGGAGGACTCTGGTGGAATGTGAAACAGCTATAAAGCAGCTCAGTGTCTAGAGCTCAGATTGCCATACTGTATACAGGAGGACTCTGGTGGAATGTGAAACAGCTATAAAGCAGCTCAGTGTCTAGAGCTCAGATTGCCATACTGTATACAGGAGGACTCTGGTGGAATGTGAAACAGCTATAAAGCAGCTCAGTGTCTAGAGCTCAGATTGCCATACTGTATACAGGAGGACTCTGGTGGAATGTGAAACAGCTATAAAACAGCTCAGTGTCTAGAGCTCAGAATGCCATACAGTATAGAGGAGGACTCTGGTGAAATGTGAAACAGCTATAAAACAGCTCAGTGTCTAGAGCTCAGAATGCCATACTGTATAGAGGATGATTCTGGTGGACTGAAACAGCTATAAAACAGCTCAGTGTCTATTGAGCTCAGAATGTCATACTGTATAGAGAAGAACTTTGCTGGAATATAAAAAGCTCAGTGTCTAGAGCTCAGAATGTTTTTATGTATAGAGAATGATTTTTAGATAACTACAATATGACCTCCTTAAGGATATCAGCTATGGATTTCATTAATACATTTCTTGAAAAATGAAAAAAAAATCAGATAATTTTATGATTCCTTGAAGATCTATTGAAAAAAAGAAAATGAAATCGAAAAAAAAGAGAGGTGAGAGAGAGGAGGAGAAAAATGTTCTGTGATCCTGTATTAATATTTGGATTATATCAATGCACAGATTGCCATTTTACCATTGTGTGAAGCAGTTAAACAAAAATGTTCAATTCACTGGTCAGTGTTTATCTGCACCATAATTGTCTTTCAAGAAAGGCTTAAAGTATGAAATAGCTAGCACATACATTCTCAAACTACCAACTTCAATATAATCTTTATTATAGCAGAACAATGGTCAAAATTGTATTTAAAACTTAACTTTTTAAGTTACCATCCTTTATAAAAGACAAAATCATTTTAAAAAAAATAATTTCTTTATATGTTTGACATTTAAATACTTTTGTCAAGACAGAAATTTAAATCTGAAGACAAGCAGCTTACATTGTAAAAACCAATGATCTACTAAAGGGCTTAAATTATCTGATATATTGATTACTCTTGGTCCGTTTATATTCCAACACGCAAACGGGAAATTCACAATCATAATGTGTCGTTGAGATTAAATTAAAAAATCCTGTGTAAAACAACAGAACTATCAATTATAAAGATCTAGCATTTTAAAATGTGGGAAACAAATATTGATGATTGAAACTATAGTAATACACTCAAACCTGATATTTAAGACATTGATTGGAATTCAGAGTTTTAAACTTTGTAGCTGCAAATAGATATGGCTGTTTGTTGTACACAAACTATCAAGTTTACAAAGACATTTAAAAAGTGTTTGCAAACCATACCACAGTTTCGTGTTTGATTTTTCCCATGTTCCTTTTAATTGACAGGAACACTCAAAGACCTTTCAAGGTCTTTAATGGGCAGATAAATAGTTGTCAATGGTTACCACTATACAACCAATGAGTGTTTACATGTATACTTTCATTTGCTCTGACTTTTTTGTATTCACTTCAAGACGACTAGTTCTTTTTGGGGGGTTTTCATTGTGTAACTTTAATTAGGACGAAAGTTTGATTGTATGGAACGGTCGTCAAGACTTATTATGTCATATTTAAGTTTAAATGTCTTTTGATCGTACAACCATTACTGAGTCTGATCTTTTGTTGAATGAAATTGTTACGTAAAATATCTCTATTGATTTTTGTTTTTTCCTTTCAAGTCACTGCGCGTTTAAAATGACAAAATGACAAAATGACATATATTTCTTCTTTCAAATACTTTTGGCATACACAAATTCACAATTTGTAATTTATATCTATTTCAGGCAAACAAATGCCAAAAGATCTATACTGATCCTTTATGTAAATTTGTACAAACTCATGCAGAAGAATGATAAGGTATTCAGGCTTTTTAGCTGTCTGTATTTTGTGTTATGTTGATCAACTAATTACAAAAAAAACTCATGCACAAATTTACAAATAGAATTACATTTGGACCATATACATACTATCTGATGATGTGTGAAAAAGAACCTTAATGTTAGAGCATGAAAATTAAGAAAGGGAGATAAATCTTGATATTACACTTTAGACAATTAGTACAAGATTGTCCAGTTTTGAAAAAAAGGGCAGATTATGCAAGTTTATCATCAAAGTTGCTTCATGGTAGCTCAGAGGTTCGTACACTTGCATCTCACTAATTATGGAACCCTGGTTTGATCTTTGGATTGGACAGGAGAGTATGATAGGTGGTGTATGGCAGTCAACAGCTGTATTACATGTGTTGATTTCTGCGAGTTCTTTGATTTCCTCTTCCTGTCAACAACCCATTACTACAACAATGAGAATCATTGGTACATGGTATCAGTTGAAATAACTGGTTTGTTTATCACTGGAAATAACAACATTTATATGTCAATCTTATACAATTATTCTCAGCAGGCTCTCTTTTGTAGAGACAGAAGCAAACCAATTAAATATTGTTTTCTTTAACAAATTTTTATAATCAACCTGAAACACCTACCCTCTGATTGCCTCTTCTCATGGCCATCAATGACAACTCCTGGTCCATACCTCTCACTGTCTGGTTCCCAGGGAGCTAATACTTTATCTCCTGTCAATATTGTGTGCCTTTGGGCGTCGTTATAATCAATGATATCATACACAGAGGTATCCTGATAAACTGTTTCCTTATATTTACCATGCTTACAAGGACCAAATGCGATTAAAAATTTGTCAGACAAAATCTGAAAAAAGTAGAAAATAATAAATGTTGATAAAATGTCTATCTTCCATCTTAATTGTTTTCCAAACAAATTAAACATTCAGATATTTGAGTAAAGAATTTACAGTACACCAGTCTGTACATGTATAATGAATTCTTTTACATGTTACATTTTCTAAGATCTGAAAGTCATTAGGTCTGAATGTGAGACTGAGGACCATGTTCTTAGCCCTGAATGTGAGACTGATAACCATGTTTTTAGCCCTGAATGTGAGACTGATGACCATGTTCTTAGCCCTGAATGTGAGACTGATGACCATGTTCTTAGCCCTAAATCTGATACCTGAGGATCATGTTCTTAAATCTGAATGTGAAAAGACCATGTTTGAAGGTCTGAATATAAGATAGGGCCATGTCCTTAGAGAGGGTCATGTTCTTAGGTTTGAATGTCAAATTTCCCAATTACCACATTTAGATCCCAGGTTTATCAATTCATGAGCAAATTCTATTCTTCATTTTACAAGGTGCAATTAATTTGAGTTACAAGTAATCATGAACATTTTGGCATATAACTGCTAGGTATCAAAGCCAGCCTGGCTCAGTCGGTAGCGTGCTCGACTCTTGACGTGAGGTCGTGAGTTCGAGTCCAGACAGCGGTAGGTTGGTTTACTGTCTTTCGGATGAGACAGTAAAACTCGAGGTCCCGTGTTCGGTTGGTGTCGGCACGTTAAAGAACCCTACTGCTCAATGGCCGTAGGTGCTGTCAGCATAGGCCAAAATTTGAAGACCTTCACTGGCATTTGGTGACGTCTCCATATGAGTGAAAGATTCTTGAGTGGGACGTTAAACAACATTAAACAAACAAACAAAAACTAAGTACCAATATTATTTTTAAGTGTACATTGTGTATTATATGCAGTGCATTTCAACCTATATGATAAATACAGGTATAGGCCTATAATTAAACTTTTATCTTAAATATGATAAATTATGCAAAACACTTTCACATGAGATTTTTCTCAGAGTCCTTAGGTGCATATACCAGGCAGATATATTTGTACATATACTCCCCAATATTTTATTTGTACATGTTATTGGTAAGCCAAGAACAGAGTGTTATTTTAATCTCTGTATTGTCCTTGTAACTAAGCCAAAAGGGCAATAATACTAAAAGTTTATTTGTATTGGACTAATATGGACAGAATATAAGAAAAACATCATTAAAACTTGTAAACATTAAATAAACATGAACTACAAGGTCATGAAAAGTTGACTCTTCTCATAGAATTTTTCAAGCATACAGAAAATTCTCAGCATTCAATTCTTGGCTTTTAATTCATTAAAGCAGTTAAGTCAGTTTAAGACTTGGTCAATGAAATTAACAGTTCACTGATGACATTGTTAAATAAAATATTTAACAAGAATTATTAAAATATTAAATTAAAATGTATGTCATTAAAGCTTAGAAAAATGTCCCCTCCTTCGTTGTGTATAAATTGTGTTAAATGGCAAATTTCTAACATATTGCATCTTCAAAACTAGAATTTTAATTTATTCTGACTTATTTGGAGTGAGTACAGAGTAGTATTTTACAGGAAATTTATAGTAATTCAAAGCTGTTTGTTTCCCAAAGGAGAAAAAGCCTTATAATCCCCAAAATGTAATTATAAATATTATACAGTGCATTAACTGAAAATGTACATATCTCAATAACTGAATTTACTGAAAACTTTCCAATAAGGAGGAACTGGGCACCTGCACATACGACTGTGACAACAACAACCACAACAACAACCACAACAACAACAACAACAACAACAAAATACTGATATTATCTATAAAGATGAAAAATCAATAATTTTATTCTCCTCAAAATAAATCACACATTAATTTAACATATACATGTACACTAAACTTTGCATTGCACAACAATATAGCATAAAATAAAATGCACCACTAGTGAAATATTGCAAAGACTGGTATGATATTACATGTATGACTATAGAGATTGGTATGATATTACACATGTGACTATAGAGATTGATATGATATTACACATGTGTCTATAGAGATTGGTATGATATTACACATGTGACTATAGAGATTGGTATGATATTACACATGTGACTATAGAGATTGGTATGATATTACACATGTGACTATAGAGATTGGTATGATATTACACATGTGTCTATAGAGATTGGTATGATATTACACATGTGACTATAGAGATTGGTATGATATTACACATGTGACTATAGAGATTGGTATGATATTACACATGTGACTATAGAGATTGTTATGATATTACACATGTGACAACAGAGATTGGTATGATATTACACATGTGACAACTGAGATTCGTATTACACATGTGACTACAGTAGTACAGAGATTGGTATGATATTAGCAGGTCATTCAAATTGTTTCAATTTGGCCATACATGGGGCATTTGTGTTGTACAAGCACATCATAGAACTATCAGCATGCAAGTATGAAAATAATTCAAAAGTAAAATAACTCTTGTCAGACCACTACCTTTAAACTTCAGTGGATAGCAACATTATCATATAAATGATTGATCAGATATTTGCATTACTTAGATAAATCTTGATGGATATATTATTAGGTTTTCTCATTGTTGGTGTGTGAAGCATTTCTAGTTGTCATGCAGAGTTTTTCAGTGTTGGTGACAATGAATAAATCAATATGTTAAAAATCATTTGCCAGTAATATGACATGCAGAACTCTATATATCTAACAAATGACCCATCACATTAAATAGAATATTATGTTATCAGCACATATACAGCTCTATAAGTCTTCCATACTTAATCAAAACCTTCTATAGATTTAAAGTTTGTAAAGATTGGCTGTTTTGACTATATTACAGTGTCAATACTCTCAACAAATTAGATATAATATCTTTAGGGGAGGAGGACTGATATGTCATTATATCAAACCTGTGTTTACTTTATGATTGATATTCTACACAAAGTATGTGAAGTCTGAAATTATATTTACAGTTGAACAATCACTTACCAGTACCAGTAGCAGGAATTATTTTTTATTTGGCTAGTTTTATAACGGTAATATCTTTTCAAACAATTCCAAAAAGGTGTTTGTGTCCAACACAATAAAAACTCTGTAAGGTAGTATAAATTGTATTTACGTTGAGCTTGTTGTTTACATGTTTCAGCTCCAAGCGGAGCCGTCTTCAGGTAATATCTTTTGTCAAGCCAATGTTGTGTTTTCCCTTATATCTTTCAGATATCACACACTTTAGGTGAAGTATCATATACATTTACCTGTGCCATGGGCTTCAAGTGTCTATAAAGTGAGTTGATCTTTCTTAGTCTAAGATAAACCCATACTGATCTATAGTACTTTGTGTCTAAGTTAAACCTATACTGATCTAATACTTAGTCTAAGATAAACCCATACTGATATATAGTACTTTGTGTCTAAGTTAAACCCATACTGATCTAGTACTTAGTCTAAGATAAACCCATACTGATCTATAGTACTTTGTGTATAAGATAAACCCATACTGATTTAGTAATTTGTGTCTAAGTTAAACCCATACTGATCTAGTACTTAGTCTAAGATAAATCCATACTGATCTATAGTACTTTGTGTATAAGATAAACCCATACTGATCTAGTACTTTGTGTCTAAGTTAAACCCATACATAATTGTATCCTTACCTGACTTTGAACTTTGCCCAGGTAAAAATATCCATCATCAATTCTTCTAGCTAATACTCTTTTATCAATCAGTAGTGCACCAGCTGCTGGACTAATGTCTGAATATTGAAGACTGTCCACCATTTTCTCATGTGCTTTTAGCCATCCTTTAGCAGGTCTATATCTACTCCAACCATGGGGATAGTAATATCGATATGGCTGGAAATACCATAGTGGCCACCAGTGTGGAGCATTTTGTGAATCTTGATATGGTGGTATTTGATTTAACAATGATACACGTGGGGTCAAGCGAAGACTTTCCTCTGGATCAACTTGAAGTGTTGTTGTGACGCCACATGTTTTTGCTGGATTCCGCATTGTCCCATTTAATGTTCGAACAATTCGTTCTTGAGCATGATCTGCTCTGTATATGGGAGTTATGCGTTCAACACATCCATGTTGTGTAAGAGTGACAATATGGAATGAACCAAATGATTCAACAGCTAAATCCTCCAAAAACTCAATTGACGTTCCATCAGTTGAGTCTTCAGTGCACAAATAGATACAGTGAATAGGACGGTTACGTGATACACAACTCACATCATCCAAGATGTCTTGTGGGTGTTGATCGGGTAAACCATCTGTTACTAGGTACAATGACTGACATCCTTGATCTCCAAGAGCTGTCAGCAGTGCATCCAGAACATTGGTGCCAGTCTTTGCGCTTAGTTTCTTAATCCATTCAGCTGCCACAGTGACTGTTTCTGGTGTACATTTCACCATTTTGTCTGCCCATTGAGTGACTTCTGAATTGAATTCAACAATATTGAATGTGCAGGGGGTTGGTTTCCTTGCCTGTTTCATTAGAGTCTCAATGAGATGTTCCTTGACTACATCCAAACCTTTATACATGCTACCTGATGTATCAATACAAAATGTAACATTCTTTTCAAGCACCTCCCCAAATATGGTGGGGATGCCTCTAATTTGAGGAGCAAATGGGACAGACATCTTTGATTTTTTTTCTTCACAGTATTGACTTGTTCTAAATCCTAAAAAAATAAAAACAAGAAGTGTGTGAGAAACAATATATGCTCCAGAGAACTAAGTCATGCATCTTTATAGTGAGCTGGACTTTATATAAAGGTTGATTTGTTCACAAATGGTACTCTATTCTATTCATAGAGTGGCAGTGTGTTGTATATTCTATAAGTAAAGTGGTAGTGTGTTGTATATTCTATAAGTAGAGTGGTTGTGTGTTGTATATTCTATAAGTAAAGTGGTTGTGTGTTGTATATTCTATAAGTAAAGTGGCAGTGTGTTGTATATTCTATAAGTAGTGGTTGTGTGTTATATATTCTATAAATAAAGTGGTTGTGTGTTATATATTCTATAAGTAAAGTGGTAGTGTGTTGTATATTCTATAAGTAGAGTGGTTGTGTGTTGTATATTCTATATGTTGAGTGGTAGCATATTGTTTTTTCTATACACTGAGAAGTAATATGTTGTATATTCTATTAGTAGTATAGTGGTGTGTTGTATATTCTATACATAGAGTGGTAGTGTGTTATATATTTTATTAGTAGAGTGGTAATGTGTCGTATATTCTATGAGTGGTAGCATGTTGTATATTCTATACAGAGTGGTAGTGTGTTTATATTCTATACAAAGTGGTAGTATGTTGTATATTCTATACAGAGTGGTAGCATGTTGTATATTCTATACAGAGTGGTAGTGTGTTGTATATTCTATACAAAGTGGTAGTGTGTTGTATATTCTATACAGAGTGGTAGTGTGTTGTATATTCTATACAGAGTGGTAGTGTGTTGTATATTCTATATACAAAGTGGTAGTGCTTTGTATATTTTATACAGAGCGGTAGTGTGTTGTATGTTCTATATATAGAGTGGCAGTGTGTTGTATATTCTATACAGAGTGGTAGTGTGTTGTATATTCTATACAGTGGTAGTGTGTTGTATATTCTATACAGAGTGGTATTGTGTTGTATATTCTATACAGAGTGGTAGTGTGTTCTATATTCTATACAGACTGGTAGTGTGTTCTATATTCTATATACAGAGTGGCAGTGTGTTGTATATTCTATACACATATTATTGCACATCTAATATCAAAACAATACTGAAATAATCAGGATTTTTCCGAGTCTGTAAAAATACATTTTTACAAATGCTAATTTATTAAACTGGTGACCTTAACATCAAATTTGGAGTACTAATTACTCAATTTGAATTTTTGAATAGTGTTTTGTGTTACACTCAACATATTTTCAATTATGTGGTGGCAGCAAGTTTTTAATGGTGGATGAGAGAACCCGGTTACAATATGTAACCTGGAAGAGACCACTAGTTGATGGTGCCAATTTTCCTGGTTTGATTCCCTATATTAAAATATATCAAATAGCACATAAAAAGAAACTTAATTTATATATACAAATAATAGGATAACTCTGTTATCAGGAACATACAAGTTATAAATTGTAGAGACATTTTGTTTTGAAAATTCTAAGCATTAATGAGTTAATATATCATGGGCTAATCTAGAATATTTTGCAGATAAAAAGTCAATATAAGATGTTTATAATACACTAAAAACAAATTTTAAAAATACAGGAGAAATATATAATCATAAAACAAAAACCAGAGAATAAAAGAAGCAGAACAAAACAGAAAAAATATCTACTAAAGTATCAGGTCCATGAATTATTGATCTCAATGATTACTAAGATCTCTTCCAGATAAACAAGTGAATAGGTAAATATGTCTATAATACTCCAGGAGTGCTAGACCAACACTGTGATATCTGATCTTAGAAGTATTGATTAATGGACAAAACAGACAGTAACAAAAGGCATACAAAATTTAATTATGATGTTCTAAAGCCTATGTATAATTAATATGATACAGTATCTCGGTACAAAGAATAGATTCATTACCCTTTCTTTTTCTTATTAGTACATTTTAGATAATGCACATATAACTTAAAAATTGACAAAAGGATAAACTAAAATTTGACTTGTACAAATTAATATGCTTCCAGTGTCAATATTGTAGACCTGTATAATAAATGTTAATCAAAAACAATAAAAAGATCTCATCATTCTGAATACTTATGTTGCAAAATTTACTGGTAAATTAATTTTGAAAGAGATTAGAGATAAATCTTGTATGTAAATTATCATTCATTTCAACAAGTGTCATGTTTGCATTTCTTGCATGTTTTTTATTTGAAAGGAAAAAACCACTTGTACATCTAGATTTTAACAGAAATTTCAACAACAACAACAACAACAAAATACTAAAACTGAACAAATTAAGGATTTAAAATATTCATGAAACTATTTGATTGACTGACATTTATATTGGTGTTTTATGCTGCACTTAATATATTTTTTTTTTATATGGTGGCAGCCGAGTTTTTAGAAATCAAGTGATCTTATATGATTTTATCAAATGGCAAAGAGATATAAACATTATAAACAACGTACACTAAACACACAAAATCTGGAAGTAGAAAATTGCTTTTTCATAATCTTGCATGGATAGGATAAAGTCACCAAAGAGCTTTGATTTAATTCTGTGAACTGACAATTTCTTTATAATGAAATGAATAACATCTCTTTGCTATTCGAAAAACTTTCTTGTAACTCAGATTTTCATTGATCGAATATGGGTGACTTTTTATACAAATTTTATCTTAGACAAATGATAATGTACAAACTAAAACATATACACTGTTCATGACCCCAGGAATCAAAGACAAATCATAAATTTATGAGAAATACCTCTGGTGATTAATTTCAAACAACTATAATTCCTCCCAGTAGTTAAAGCTGTGACTCCTTATGTTTCATATTCACACTAGATCAAGCACATATCATCCCAATTCCCAAACATAATAAAAGTATTCAAGTGAATTCAGCACAATGTAGATTCTCCAAAGGGACTAGTCATTGAGTTAATTATACAGTTTTATGGATTCCGGTGTTCAGACAAAACAGTTGTTGACCACTATATATTTTAATTTTCCTTTGACTGTATTTTAGAATGAATATGATAAAATAACAGTACAACAACATAAACATTTACCAATAATAAAACAATGACCATCAAGAACAGAAGAGATTTTTAAAACAGCCAGAAAATGAAATGTATGCATTCTTCAAAAATTGACTGTTCCTTTCAAAATATTGAATGCAATGGGTCATAGCAAATAGCTCTGCTGGTCATCTAAAAACTGACTAAATTCAACATTGGGGTATCCAACGTTTTTAGTGCATGTTTTTTTGAGTCTTACAGTAGGCCTATATCTTAAATCAAACATGATCTTATCTTGATTACAGAGGGCGAAGCCCTCATATTATATGGAGATGCTAGGTCACATTTTCCCTGCTATACATCTGGGTACCCGTACCTCTAATGGTATAAAAACATCTGCTTACATTGGGATTTTGAGCGTGGCATTGATTAATAAAATGTTGGAACTATACAGCAACTTCAATCTATGCTTGACCAGTTTATCATAAATATCATCAATGTATTAAAATAAAATGTTTTGGATACAAATTTTCCAGAAGTATTATGTTCTAAATATTTGACATCACAACTACATATATAAACTTTGACATCATTTTGTTAGAAAGGTATTGCCTTAATGTGAGATCAGATAGACTCTTTCCTAACATTTTTAAAATAGCAGCTGCATAGTGCATTTGCTTTCAAAGCATTTCCATAGTTCATATCATTATTTTATTTTAAAGCAATGGAACATTTACATGTTAATAACAACATGTAAAACTACTGATGAATGCCTTCACCCTCGATCTCCATAGGTATTACATATGTCTTATCATTTATAGCTTGATTTTTGTATCAATAATGGGACTAATTCATGTACCACATGATACTCGTTAATATTTGTGAGGGACTATTTTTTCTATTAATGATGAAATGAAGATAGAAGACAATATCCCACACAAACTTCATTTCAGTCGGAAAATTATTACATGGTACATGAATCAGTCTCATTAAAGTACGTCATGACATTCAGCATTAGCCCTAGGTCTGAAAATGTATCGATCAAGTCACTGGCCAACTTTAATTTTCATTGACCAATTTCAATTTTCATTGGCCAAAATTAAAAAATCCTTGGCCAACTCAAAATACTGACATGAAGGCTATAGTAGTCTACTGCTACTGAAAATTGATAAATTACATTTTTGAAAACTAAAATTAGAAAAAAAGGATTTTAAAAATTAATCTACATTCCAATTAAAATTTCGAAGATGCCCTCTTGAAATTTTCCTAACATCTTTTTCTACAGTCAACATCAAAATGAAAAACAGACAGTGGATCGAAGATTTTTATTATCATTATTTTTTTAAGTCATATTTATTCAGATATTATCATTATTATTGCTGTGACGAGTCCCTATATGACTTGTATTTTTATGGTTTCCATGATTCTAAATATTTAATTCTTATAAAGAGAAAGTAGAGAAAATGTAAAGTGCTAGTTGGAATAGAAATTACTGTCACTGTAAGTACAGACACATTCAAGTTAATTACTTGCCAATCCCATTTTCTTACCTGGAATGTTTACAGAATTCTACCAAACGTTAATTGCATTTAAATCTATATTCATTTTTAATTTTTGTCCATTACATTAGATATTTTCAAGACCAATTTATTGTTATTTTTTTTATTTACCAGTTATATATGAGGCAACTTGTGGTTGTGAGTTGCACGCACATGTACATGTCAAACGGTGTCATACTCATTACCGCTTTCTTTTCGGGTCAAGTTATGACTGTTATAGTGTTATCATTTTTATTTTGCATTTGGTCAGTGTAATTGGGGTGGTAAACATCATTTTCTGATAATGAGACAAATAATCAATCGTGACACAAGAGCGGCCCGATATTGTTAGATTTTCATCTGTCATATCAACACGTGGTGAAGTCTTCCGAGTTTTACATCTAATTAAAGGATTATTAGGAATTAATTATCATTATGGATGTTGATTAGGGTAACACAAAAGAAAAGACAGGATGATTTGCAGGTATGTTTAATTAGGTGTGACAGGTTGCAGTCTAACTATCGGCTATTGTATTCACATTGGCCCCCGAGGCACTGGGTACTGTCAAAACAACGCACAGGTGTGAAACAAACTTGAAGATTAAATTGTACACAGACAGATCGGAAATACGCAATTGTAGGGAATTATCATTTCAAAAAATTATAAAAAAAAAATCAGATCCAAATTTTCATTCGCCAATGATATTTGCCAGAAGAGAATTTCATTCGCCAGTTTTTGCCAAATGCGAATGTGGCAAATGACAGCCCGAATGCTGACATTGTTTACAAAGAACCTGTTGTCCACATTTTAGTAAATAATGATGGGAAATATCTGGGCTTTGGGGGCGTAATTAAGTACAACCCGTTTAACAAATATTACATTCATGTGTATTTCAAAGACAGTTTATTATTGTTTGGAAATATACATTAGGGATGTTGATTAGGGGTAACACAAAAGAAAAGGACAGGATGATTGGCAGGGTTATGTTTAATTAGGTGTGACAGGTTGCAGTCGAACGTATCGGCTTTTGTATTCACATTGGCCCCCGAGGCCACTGGGGGTTCAGTCAAAACAACGACAGGTGTGAAACAACTTGAAGATTAAATTGTACACAGACGATCGGAAATACGCAAATTGTGGGAATTATCATTTCAATAAATTATAAAAAAAAATCTGATCCAATTTTTCATTCGCCAATTGATATTTGCAGAAAGAAGATGCTTCATTCGGCCAGTGTGTGCCAAATGCGAATGTGGCAAATGACAGACCGATGCTGACATTGAGTCAAAGAACCTGTTGTCCACATTTTTTTTGTTCTATGGGTTTTAGTTCGGTTTTTAGTTTTTTTTTTTTCTTTTTTTTTTTTTTTTTTTTTTTTCTTTTGTTTTGGCTTTTTTTTTTTCCTTTTTATTTTTTTTTCTGTTTTTTTTTTTTTGTTTTTGTTTTTTTTTATTTTTTTTTTTTTTTGTTTCTTTTTCTTAATTTTTTTTTTTTTTTTTTGTTATCTTTTTTTTTTTTTTCTGTTTTTTATTTTTCTTCTTTTTTTTACTTCTTTTTTTTGTTTTTTGTTTTTTTCTTTTGTTATCTTTTCTTATTTTTTTTTTTTTTTTTTTTTATTTTTTTCTTTTTTTATTTTTTGGTTTATTTTTGTATTTTTTTTCTTCTATTAGTTTTATTTTGTATTTTTTATTTTCTTTTTTTTATATTTTTTTTGTTTTAGTTTATTTTTGTTTTTGTTTTTTTTTTATTTCTTTTTTTTTTTTTTTTGTTTTTTTTTTTTCTTTGTTTTGTTTTTTTGCTAGTTATCTTTTGTTTTTTTTTATTTAGTTTTTTTTTTTTCTAGTTTTTTTTTTTTTTTTCTTTTTTTTTTTTTTTTTTTCTTTCTTTTTTTTTTTTTTTTTTCTTTTTTTTTCTTTTTTTTTTTATCTTTCTTTTTTGTTTTTTTTTTTTTTTTATCCTTTTTGTTTTTTTTTTGTGTTTTTTTGTTTTTTTTTGTTTTTTTGTTTTGTTTTTTCTTTTTGTTTTTTTTTTTTTTTTTTTTTTTTTTTTTTTTAGTTTTTTTTTTTTTTTCTTTTTGTTTTTTTTTTTTTTTTTTTTTTATTTGTTTATTTAATAGTTTTTTGTTTTGTTTTTTTCCTTTTTTTTTTGTTTTTTTTTTTTCTTTTTTTATTTTTTTTGTTCTTTTTTTTTTTTTTTTTTTGTGGTTATGTTTGTTTTGTTTTTTTTTTGTTTTTTTTTTTTTTTTTTTTTTTAGTAAATAATGATGGGAAATATCTGGGCTTTGGGGGCGTAATTAAGTACAACCCGTTTAACAAATATTACATTCACGTGTATTTCAAAGACAGTTTATTATTGTTTGGAAATATATATGTATTATCCCCTTTGGGAATTCTGCTGGGGTCATTTTCTTATGCTATCGTTTACTAGTGTGGCCCATGCGCGTCATAAGGCAGTATTGTGCATGGTTGTTACACTGTTTGTGTGTGTGTGTGTGTGTGTGTATAGACATCAGATGGAAATAGCACTAAGAATTTAGTGACAATTGTGAACTGTTCCAAGACTTAGTTATGAAGGTCCAGAGTTAGAGAAGCTAGATGGCCATAAGTATAATAGAAATTTAGAATGCTTATAATGGCTATAAACATCTTTGGTCGGACTGAAAGTGAAAGATATTGAAAATTATAAAAACGACTTGATTTCATCAAAATGACGTTCAGTTCAGTAATTATGAAGAAGAATCGGAAATTATGGTATTCATATTAGAAAAAGTCATTTACTTACATTTCTTTTTATCAATCCAAACTGCAGAATGTTAACTTGACCTAAGGGTTATCGTGTATCTCAGTTTACAGCCAAGCACCTGTTGTCAAGGAAGCCATTATCAATTACTTTAGAAGGCAGTCAAAGTTTCGTAGATAATTAACCGTTTTTGCTTTGACGATGTGGTGTAATGTTGAGATACTGCTATATTTTTCACAACTGAACAAAGAAAATAACAAACAAGAAAATATCATAGACCTAATTAAAATACGAAAATGTGTCCGATATGCACCGACGGTAGTGAACTACAATTACTTGAATCGGATAAAAAATACGTTTTTGCCATCCACAACGTTAAATCGAATGTAAAAAATAAAGCAATTTATGATTATTAGAAATATCACTGATTTGTATGGTCCATTCTAAATAAATTCTTACGGCTTATTCATAAAATCAGAGACCTAGGATTTGGTAAAGCACGCAAAAACAATCATCTAAAAAAGTTCTTAGGATATTTTTGTGCAAAGGTAAATTGTGTATCCTAAATAGATCACTGCATAGTAGGAAAGTATGTTTATTTTTGGAAACAATAAATGAATAAGAGAGAAAATGCTGCATGCACTACACGATATGAAAATGTCGGATCCGACAAATCCGATTGGATAATATAGTTTCAGTCTTTAGGCTAGCCTACTTCCGGCAACCTTGGCAAATGTGAAAGATGCAGGCTGTGAGACGACTCTCGTCGCTTGCGACTGTTTTCAGAAATCGGCAACTGCCGATGTCAACAGTTAGGAATGTACAGTTGGTACCAATGAGGAATATGGGCGGTGGAGCGTTAGTATTAGTATAATATTTTAATACATTTCAGAAGTTTGGTAGCAGCGCCAGTAGTTACAGCTGCAACAAGAAGGTTTTTTTCTATACAGAAAAATACCTTCTTCGTTGCAGCTGTAACTACAGCGCCAGGGGCCAGTTTTATTAAAGTTGGTAAATTTAATTACTGACATAAATCTAGACTGAAATATAAAATGAATTTCACGAAAGGTCGTATCGGTATCTTTCTTCCTACGTATAAACTTGTATCTAAGTCTACGTCCGTTCCAAACTACTACTGATTTCACTTGTAACTTGGTGTAAGTTTAGGTGGTCACTAAAAGTAGTAGGCGGAGTCGGATTCGAGATTCGGCGGATTCGAACAAATAATTGTCGATTTCTTCCCCAATACTTATTAAAAGAATACAATATTTTCAGTATATCTTTATTGTGGTATTTTACATCATTCACAGTAGAAAATTGTACAAAATTATTTTTTTGGACTCGATTTACATGACATTGTCTTACGTTGGCACACTAAAATTAGTAGTCGGATTTGACGGCCGAGTCGAGGTATTGGATCGATTTAAGTTAATTTGTTACACTTAAACTTACAGTAAGGTATATATCACAATCGTTTATGATAATGTCCTTCTAAGTATACCATTTAATGACACTAAAATCACTTATTTATCGTTAATATTCATAATTTGTAATCGGTTAGTAATACTGCCGAGTCGGATCGAAAGGATGCAAATGTCCGAGTCCTGATAGTATAGTGTTTTCGGATTCGATTAGCGGCGGATTCGAAATAAATGATAGTTGATTTCTCGTCCATTTCCAATTCTATTTAAATAATCTTTTAAATGATAATTAAGGATATCATTCTGATTCATTTGCAGTAAAAAGTTACTCAAATTTTGTTTCGATTTAGATTTTCTATATTTTGTATGATGCCAGCACACTAAAATTAGTAGTCGGATTCCGTGGCGGAGTCGAGATGTCAGGTCAATTTATACTAATCTGAAGCTTTTTGACTTAAGATAAACTGAATATAATTATTGTATATGATCATAGGTATCTATAAATATTATCAAATGACATTCAAATAGCATATTTTTGTGTAAAAGTCAAGATTTACGAGATGCTATAGAATCAGTTCGAAAAGAGACAATGTCCGAGTTCTGATTTGAACGGACGCGGAAATCTGAAAAGTAAACATTGAAACCATACTATGAAAAGAGACATTGTCGGAGTCCTGTTTTAAATGTTACTTAATTTATTTATTTAATTTATTTACTATTATTATTATTATTATTATTATTATTATTATTATTATTTTATTTATCACTTTATACATGTATCCTTACAAAAATCACAAATAAAATTTAAGCTATCACATATAGTCCTGTTTATATTAGCACAACTGTTATGGAACCAGTTATCACAGTTTTCACATCCTATCATATTGTCAAAAAGATTTGGTAATTTACATGAAAAACAATCAGCTTCTATATGATAAATTTTGTTTTTTCTCCTATTAACTTTTTCAGCAGTTTGTGGAAATGGTGTAAACATTTTTTTCTCTATACAATTACATAAGTGTTTTCTCAATTCTTGTGTATTAAAAACTGCATTTTGTACTCCTTTTAATCCATTTGTTAAGTATTCAACCAAAAATGCTATTGCAAAAACTCCACAATCAACCGAATTTTGTTGTTGTTGAACCTCTGGTAAAGTAATTTCTCCATTTTCATATAACTTTTGTATTTGAATTTCCATTGAAGCAGTTAAAGAATTGCCAAACATACTGTCTAGAATGTATACTTTATTTTCATGGTGAATTGATAAAACCCAATGATCTTTGCCTGTATGGTGAATTTGAGCAGATGGTACTGATTTCATACATTTAAATGGTAAAGTGTAAGTCCACTTATCATTTTCATCTAAGAATGGAACTTTTCCTGTATCTTGAAGGCCATCAATTGAAAACTGATCCTGAATTATCTTAGAAGCAAAATTTATTACATCACTACATATTTTCTCTTCATTTAATATCTGAGATTTATGATCTAAGTTTATTTTTTCATTTTTATAAGATATCCAGTTGTTTGAATCTATCTCATTAACAGTTTCTCTGAAATTGGAAATTTCTATACATGAATTTATATCATCAAGATTTGATTTTCTAGATAGATAGGCAGACAAATACATGTAGATAGATAGATAGATAGATAGGCAGACAAATACATGTAGACAGATAGATAGATTGATATATGGATGGATGGATGGATGGATAGATAGATAGATAAAAGTATTAGTCTATAAATTCATAGTATGGTTTCAATGTTTACTTTTCAGATTTTCGCGTCCGTTCAAATCAGAACTCGGACATTGTCTCTTTTCGAACCGATTCTATAGCATCTCGTAAATCTTGACTTTTACACAAAAATATGCTATTTGAATGTCATTTGATAATATTTATAGATACCTATGATCATATACAATAATTATATTCAGTTTATCTTAAGTCAAAATGCTTCAGATTAGTGTAAATTGACCTGACATCTCGACTCCGCCACGGAATCCGACTACTAATTTTAGTGTGCTGGCATCATACAAAATATAGAAAATCTAAATCGAAACAAAATTTGAGTACCTTTTTACTGCAAATGATTCAGAATGATATCCTTAATTATCATTTAAAAGATTATTTAAATAGAATTGGAAATGGACGAGAAATCAACTATCATTTATTTCGAATCTGCCGCTAATCGAATCCGAAACACTATACTATCAGGACTCGGACATTTGCATCCTTTCGATCCGACTCGGCAGTATTACTAACCGATTACAAATTATGAATATTAACGATAAATAAGTGATTTTAGTGTCATTAAATGGTATACTTAGAAGGACATTATCATAAACGATTGTGATATATACCTTACTGTAAGTTTAAGTGTAACAAATTAACTTAAATCGATCCAATACCTCGACTCGGCCGTCAAATCCGACTACTAATTTTAGTGTGCCAACGTAAGACAATATCATGTAAATCGAGTCCAAAAAATAATTTTGTACAATTTTCTACTGTGAATGATGTAAAACACCACAATAAAGATATACTGAAAATATTGTATTCTTTTAATAAGTATTGGGAAGAAATCGACAATTATTTGTTCGAATCCGCCGAATCTCGAATCCGACTCCGCCTCCGACTACTACTTTTAGTGACCACCGTAAGTTTATGAGTAAATATATGTTTATGACCATTTGTGAAAGAGGGTATTGGCCTAATCCCTTTTAGGGATTCTGTTCGGGCCGTTTATTGTTGGGTTGCCAGAATCCCTTGTCAAGCCTTCATAGTTTTATTCAGGAAAATCTGGGCAACAGTGACCAACTCGCTTAAAGAGAAATTTAAACTAGAGGCCCAAGGGACCTTAAGTTGCTCACCTGGCAAAATTGGTCAACATTGCAGAAAACATGAAAAATGTGTAAATGATAAAATCGCTAATAAACATGAAAAACAGTAGACTCATTGGACCTTAAAAATCACTTAAGTGAAATATATTTTATTAACAATATACTGAAAAGAAACCAAAAGCATGGGGGTAATCACTGAACAATAGGGGAAAACAGCAGAAAATATGAAAATATCCACTTAAAAGGGGAAATAACTCCCAAAAGGGGCAACCTGACAATTTCAGCCCTCTTGACTTTTTTGTAGATCTTTGCATGCTGAGCATTTTTGCTTCATTCACTTTCTTTTTATCTGTTATACCCTAAGGGATTAGGTATCGGCACAGATAGCTCAGTTGGTAAGTGAGTCTTGCTAGTGTTAGGCACGTTCTGGGTTCAATTCCAGGTCTGACTGAATATTTTCCTTGCCTACTATATTCGGAGCCCAATTAAATAATTCATGATAGTGTGTGTTAAGAGTCTCATGTTTTCTGGGTCAGAAATCTTGTTAAGGAGAGTAGTGTGTAGCAGTGCAGAGGTTATCAGCCTGGACAGCTCAGTTGGTAAGAGGGTTAGTGTTAAGAAGGTCCTGGGTTATCAATCAATAATTAGGGTTAGGAGTTATCTATCTGATTACAATGTAACTATAATATGAACTAAGGCATTCCCTTGAGTTGAGCACAGCTTTGTCATTGTAACATGCAACATCAGGTTAGAAAAACCAAATGGTTTATATTGATGCAGACAGTGTTTTGCATCCAATGTACATGTATGAACAGCTCGTTTTTACCCCCTTACCATAAAGTGCTCGCTTTTCTCTTTTAAAATCATGCGGAAATTGTTGCCAAAATTATTGGTAAGGCAGACATGTTAACTCTACCGATTTTGGCAGTAGTCTACCACTTTTTAAACCGACCTCTTGCTTCTGATTTCTTTACATTTCTACCAAAGTGCAGAAATTTTCTGAGTATACTTATCAATTCTGTTGGTATCAATTGGGGTACTTTTATTCCGCCAATTTATTTCACACCTGTGCAATGTTTTGACAATACGCTTTGGAGCTGTGAATCTACCTCTTTTTGGTCATCTGAGGTTAACATGTCTGGGTAAGGCATATATGCTGTTGTTTTCCTATTATCTAGGCTTTTAATAACCCTGGCTATTATGGGATCAGACTGTCATATCTTGGCTGTTACTAATCCGGATGTTATGGGATCGGGCTGTCCACAAATCCATTAAACTCAACCACTTGTATAATTCAACCAATCATATTACACATTTACAGCATCCATGTTTCTAGGAACCTGTATGCAGAGCCTCGTTTTTGGTGAACCAGTTGAAACTTTTTGAAGCCCATAGTACACACTGGAGAACTCTGACTGTAAGAGGATGCTGTAATTATTAGACTTGACTCAAGTTGCAACATTTCTACAATAAAGAGCTCACTGTGCTCATATATTACACTGTTGTTTCTAGCCATATTTTTCTTTGAACTCAGTCATGTTTTTATTTAAAGCGATATGAGCTGTCGTAGATGAAAAATTTTACATGCCCGTTTTATGTAATATTTTATCTCATATATATCCCAAAGAGACCATCTGGTGGTTAGAATTACAAATGTATGCGTATAATTGCAACAATCTTGCCAAACGTGACCTGTAATATCAGGCCTTTTTGTCCGCCATTAGTCTGAATATTGCAGATTAACTTCCGGTCATTTTAACAAAGAATACAGTGTCCAATAAGCACATGCAATTTGTGGTTAATATATATTCTATTCTTATCACCCTTTGTGTTTATTTTCATACATCATCAATCCATACCTAAATCAGGCAAAGCTAGTCTTTCTGTTGTTTTAAAACATTCGTTTCTGAAATTGTCCACATGTAGGGTATATTGAGTGATCTCGTGCAGCCAGTTTTTAATCTTTATCCAGAGAGCCACTAATTGGATTGAAACCCAACGTGGGAACTGTTGTTACTTTGGTGTCAATTCATTATATAATTATCCAAGATGACTCCCAGTGGGGAACTTGGTGTAACATAGAACTTAATGGAAAATTAAAACTTTCTTTTGATGAACTACTTACACAGTACCAATGTAAGAAATATACTTTTTGAAAAGGTTTTCTGATATCAGATTTGTTTCTAGTAATCCTGCTTGTCAACCAAGTTTGTCATTACAGTCAATCTTAGATTACAATAGGACTGGAAATTCATTTGAAACTACTTGATTATTTGGAACAATATTTGGTCATTTTGTACACCCCTTTCAGAATTTTACTCATAGATAATTTTGTAGTTTCTTAGGTCAACATTTTCTGCATTGTGATGCCAACTTTAGGCCAGGTGAGTGGTGACAGGCTCTGTTGGAGTCTTTGGTTGTTTGTATAGCATTTAAAGCAGACCGCCATTATTAATATGTTATAATAAAAAATTTTGTTTTAAATATCTTTTAATATAGAATATATTCATATGCATGAGTTTCATATCTACTTTAAATAAATTAACAATGCAGAACAAGAATTTGCTTAAAGCAAAAGAAATTAAAGCAGGGAAAACTGCCATTTTAACCAATGTATCTTATATATTTTCTATACTTAATATATAAATTTTTATGTTTTTTTTGTGTGTTCATAGATGTGCATATTTGGAGGTTGTGTGTATAGTAAAACTCACTTATTGTGAATTTCAAAGGACCATATTTTTCAGTTCCTTATATAACTAATAAGGACAATATATAGTTATCTTTAAGGAAAGTCAGCTGAAGGGTTATGTTGCAATTTGTTCAGAAAGGTTTTACTCTAAATCCATGCTAAATGGTAATTTTCAGAAAAAATCATAGAAAACACAAACTGTTTGTTACTTCACACAACATAATTAATCAGAGTAGGCCTACTTATGCTTGTCATAATACTATAAATGATGTTTAATGGGTTGTCAAGGGACATAAAAATTGGTTTGTTGTAGTGAAAAAAATGTTAAATGAAATGTTTTTCTAAGCGATATGAGCTGTCGTAGGTGAAAAAATTTACATGCCTATTTTATGTACTATTTTATCTCATATATATTCCAAAGAGACCATCTGGTGGTTAGAATAACAAATGCATGTGTAAAATTGCAATAATCTTGCCAAACGTAACCTGTAATATCAGTTTTTCTTTGTCCACCATTACTTTAAGCATTGAAAATTAACTTTCGTTAAATTTTTACAAAGATTACCTAGTGTCCAATAAACACGTACTATTTGCAGTTAATGTACATTCTATTCTTATTATACCCTTTGCGTTTATTTTCGTACATCATCATTTCATACCTAAGTCAGGCAAAGTTGGTCTTTTTCATCATTTTTGAAATTGACCATGTGCTGGGTATATCGGGTGATCTCAACCCATTTTTAACTCATCCCATTTCATTCTCGGCTTTATCATTCTTAACACATATGATCATGAACTGCCCAACTCCACTGGACATGGTGGCGCAATTGTAAAACATGAGGTACACATACTTTTCAGAGTTATATTGTTTTGATTTTGGCTATGTCAGCACTGAGGGTAACATTAAAGATTGAAAAAAATTCTTTTAGTGACCTGATATATTTATTCATATATTCATCCGATTTTCTTCAAGTATTTAAGATAGCGTTAAAAAGCCTATATTTTACATAATACAATTATGCAAGGTCATTGCATACGGAAATACAGCTGGATTTTTTAAGGTATGGGTAAACTTAAATTCTAATAAAACAAATAATTTCGAAAAGATCTTTCACAATGTTTCACGTGTTTGATAATATATTTGAACACACATTTTATCATATTCTCGACTATATGTCAGGGGACAAAAATAATCATTGTGACAGCTTATATTCCTTTAGACGAGAGAGAGAGAGAGAGAGAGAGAGAGAGGGGATGATTTATTGATTTGTTATATGTGCATGAATTCGTACAAACCATGTTGTTGTTTTTAAGTTTTATTGTACATTGATTCTAAGTAAATAGGTAAACTCTAGGATTCTTATATAAATAAGTTAAACTCAAGGATTTTTATATATTTAAGTTAAACTCTAGGATTCTTATATAAGTTAAACTCAAGGATTCTTATATAAGTTAAACTCAAGGATTCTTATATATTTAAGTTAAACTCTGGGGTTCTTATATAAATAAGTTAAACTCAAGGATTTTTATATATGTTAAACCATAGGATTCATATACATGTACAAGTTAAACTCTAGGATTCTTATATACCGGTAAGTTAAACTCAAGGATTCTTATATATTTAAGTTAAACTCAAGGATTCTTATATATTTAAGTTAAACTCTGGGGTTCTTATATAAATAAGTTAAACTCAAGGATTCTTATATATTTAAGTTAAACTCTAGGATTCTTATATAAGTTAAACTCAAGGATTCTTATATAAGTTAAACTCAAGGATTCTTATATATTTAAGTTAAACTCTGGGGTTCTTATATAAATAAGTTAAACTCAAGGATTTTTATATATGTTAAACCATAGGATTCATATACATGTACAAGTTAAACTCTAGGATTCTTATATACCAGTAAGTTAAACTCAAGGATTCTTATATATTTAAGTTAAACTCAAGGATTCTTATATATTTAAGTTAAACTCAAGGATTCTTATATAAGTTAAACTCAAGGATTCTTATATATTTAAGTTAAACTCAAGGATTCTTATATAAGTTAAACTCAAGGATTCTTATATATTTAAGTTAAACTCTAGGGTTCTTATATATTTAAGTTAAACTCTAGGATTCTTATATAAGTTTAACTCAAGGATTCTTATATATTTAAGTTAAACTCTAGGGTTCTTGTATATTTAAGTTAAACTCTAGGATTGTTATATTAGTTAAATTCTAGGATTGTTATATAAGTTTAACTCTAGGATTCTTCTATAAGTGTAATGCTAGGAATCTTCTGTACATTCAACTCTAGGATTCTTCTGTAAGTTTAACTCTAGGATTCTTCTGTAAGTTTAACTCTAGGATTCTTCTGTAAGTTTAACTCTAGGATTCTTCTGTAAGTTTAACTCTAGGATTCTTTTAAAATTTAACTCTAGGATTCTTCTATAAGTGTAATGCTAGGAATCTTCTGTACATTCAACTCTAGGAATCTTCTGTACATTCAACTCTAGGAATCTTCTATAAATTTAACTCTAGGATTCTTCTATAAGTGTAATGCTAGGAATCTTCTGTACATTCAACTCTAGGAATCTTCTGTACATTCAACTCTAGGAATCTTCTATAAATTTAACTCTAGGATTCTTCTGTAAGTTTAACTCTAGGATTCTTCTGTAAGTTTAACTCTAGGATTCTTCTAAAAGTTTAACTCCAGGAGTAAGTATAACTCTAAGATTCTTCCGTAAGTTTCACCTATTTGTGTGTGTTTTTTTCAGGAGAATCTATAGGGCTTCAGGAGAGAATACAGGAAAAGAGATGAAGATAGCAAACGTTTTGATGTTTTTAATGTGGTTTACAATATTCTACAACACCTTTAATCATTTTGATCACCTAGTTGTAAGTATTTGTTTGCTTACTTGGCCTACTGGGCTATTGGGTTGTTGTCAACACATAGTTGTAAGTATTTTTCTGTTGGTTATTTGGTTATTATAAACACATAACTAAGTATATTTACTCACTTTGCCCACTGGGCTTTTGGGTGATTGTTATCACATAGCTGTAAGTATTCTATTTGCTCACCTGCCCACTGGGCTATTGGGTGATTGTCAGCACATTGCTGTGTTTTTTTCTCACTCTGCCCACTGGCCTATAGGGTGATTATCACCACATAGTATAAAGTTAAAGTATATCATTGAAGGAGCTAGCAAGACTTGTTTACAGAGACTAGAACTATTAAGCTATTCCTCCCAGGCAAAGCTAAAAGAAATACAAAATGTAGGTCTGGTCAATGGGAACCATATCTTCCCAAGTCGAGGTTTTCTTATTCACACTGTTCCTCAAACATCTTGACAGATTACATTTCCCATTTTGCGGTCACTGGTAACGACATCTTACGCCGATCTAAATTTCACTTTGATTAACCCAACTCTGACCCCTGATTTAAGCCATTGAAAAGACTTGTGGTTATTCTGGGGTTACATACTTGCCCTTCTATCATGTGGTCAATGCATGATCTATTGTTAGACATATTCTGTTTGGCTCAGTAAAACCCGAAGCCAAGTAGAAATTGACACCACAAAGCCACAACATACTGGCCAAATCTGTCAAGGTGTGTGAGTAATGGAGTGGATTGGAAAACCTTGACTTGGGAAGATGGGGAACCAGAATCTTGTTTAATCCCTCAATGCCTAACTGTTTTATTATCTGATTCACATAAGATGGCGGGGTGGAATATGTTTTGATTAGCATACAGAATATAGTCGAATGATTCTACTCGCTTTCAGTTTTGACAAGCTGCAAAACAAAAACGTTTATTAAGCACAGTATCTTTGATTATTTATGGTGACAAATAGGAAAGATTACTCTAGTAAGTGTTATTTTAATGTTACGCTTTATTACCTAAGATTTAAAGAAGAGGTCAAGAAAAGGTTCACGAGACTCCACCCTGCTAGATTGTATGGATTTTAGTATACATGTAATGATGTATTATGCTAAAACAAACACATTTTCATTATTTTTAGGTCACCTGAGCCAAAGGCTCACATGTGACATGTTGGGATCGTCTTTTGTATGCCGTTGTTAACATTTACACATTTTTTACTTCGTCACAAGAACCAGTGGGCAAATTTTAACCCAACTTGGCATATAGCATCCCAATGTGAAGCCACATAAAATTTGTAAATGAACCAAAGGGGGCCCAAAAGTACCAAAACTTGGTACACCTTTAAAAATTTTCTTCCCGTGAACCAATGATCAGATTAGTTTAGAATTTTGTATGCATGATTTTACAGTCAGTATCTACAAAATTTGCAGATGAAAATGAAATCTGTCAATTAATAGTCCACCAGGGAGTGCCTGAATAACATGGGGTACAGTTGATACAAATGGCATAATAACTCAAAACTTATTTATGAGAAAGTTGTAAGGAATATTTAATTATCATTTTGACAAAATTTCAAGGTCATGTGGGCAAGGTCACAGGCACCTCAGTAAACAGAAAATATAAGTTTTTTGTCAAATTTTAGACATTTTCGACTTCTTCTCAAGAACCAGTGCCAGTGGACTAATTTTAACCAAACTTGACGGGCTCAGTTAACTGTTAAGGCCCATTCGGCCTCTTGTTTTATATGAATTCCTTGATTTTTTTTCCATTTGATGCTCTCATTCTGTATTTACCTGTAATTAGGGAAAGCAATCCTTTTGTGATAGAATTTTTGTAAAATCTGTCAAAAGGAAATGGAGATGATATCTTTTTTTCAATAGTCAGCTTGTTCTTTAGGACCATTGAAGGGATTTTGATGAAACTTGGTAGGAATAAAGTCCTTATGGTCCCCTACAAGTGTTGTTGTTTTGTGGCAGAATATATTCAATGTGGGGAAATATAGGTATGGGGAGGTGTGCATAGTGATTTATCATTTTATTAGTTGAAAAGGGAAATAGGTGCAAGTACTGCAACATATTTAACTTCACCAGAAAGAGTCGATAAATTTTGGCAAAACTTGACTAACACTCGCAAGAGTGCCCAGGCAGTGGATCCAGGGTTAGGCAACATAGCTCATGGAGAGGCCCATCCTTTGACATACTCCTTTTTCAAACACCATGCCCACCACAAACTGGAAATGTTAGATAGTCAAATTTCTTGCGTGTTAATTACAAGTTAAACACATAAATAGAATGCATCACTGAATCAAGGGGGACAAATCCAAGAAATCATACAAAAATCAAGGAAAATGACCTAAAAAGTGTCACTATGGTAATATCTTGCACTAGTTCATGTTTCGTAATCCATGCTCCATTATTTTCAGATTTATTGCCCGTTGTTTATGTCATTGAAATATTTCTGTCAACACTCTTACAAGTTTATTTCTCAACGAATTTCACAAAACTTGATACGAGGGTTTACTACCGTAATATCTCAGACTAGTTTGCATTTCATAATCCGTGCTCTTTTTTTTTTTTACAGTTTTATTGCCCTTTGTTTATTTCATTGGAATATTATTGTCAGTGCTCTAACAATTTCTCAACAAAATTACACGAAACTTGATAGAAGGGTTTATTATGGCAATATCTCAGAGTGAGATAAGTTCACGTTTTGTAACCCATGCTAGAGAAATGCTCTCTTGAAGGAAATTTAATTTTTCATGATATTTTTAAAACTACAAAAATGAAGGGGGCCTGGGAGCATTTTTATTTCACACTATAAGCTTGTTCTTCAAACCCGCTTTACAAAAAGGAAGTACCTAAGATCAACTCAACAGTGGGTGGCATAGGTTTTAGGGGTACCCTTCTTTGAAAATTTTGCTCTCCAGAACTACTGCACGGATTGAAAAACCAGTTGCATCCGAGTGATTTACGTGGATGTACGATTCTTTGTTACATTAAGTGTTGTAAGAGTGGTATGCACATTGTGGACATGTGATATTTCACCTGTATATTTATCATATATAAAACTAATGCAATTCTTTTGCATTTATAATGTATGTAGTCTGCATGTTCATTCTAATCTTCATGTCAGTAATAACATTTATTCTGTTTTATTTTAGGGACACAACCCTTATCCTGATCCATCAAAGTGGACAGATGAGGAGCTAGGTATTCCTCCAGATGATGAAGATGTGTGATGCTGATAAGTTGTCAGTTTAGATCTTTTAAACTGTTATTTAACATTTGTATGGAGTTTGTATATTAATATGATAGTTCATATGAAACACTGGAATTTTATATCTTTATTGGAAATTTAAATTCATCGTTCATATGAATAAAGTGAATGGAAATATATATGCTGTCTAATCTTGATTTTCAAGTCATCAGAGCCAAAGACTCAGGGTGATCTGCTGCTATAGTCTTTTGTCTGTCGTCTTGCACTATTCAAAAAGGTTTGTGGTCCATGCGTCCTAAACAGTTTTTGTTACCACTGTTTCTCAGAAAGTATTGAAGGGATCTTCTTGAACTTTGACATCAAGGTTCCCCTTGAGGTCTATTTTGTGCAATTTATATAATCAGAGAGTTTGGAATCAAACATGGCCAATAGGTGGCCAAAGAAGGAAGTTTGTTTCTGCTATTTCTCTTAAAGGACTGAAGGGATCTTTTTGAAATTGGACATGAGGTCTTTTTGTGCATATGACATTTTCAGAGAGATTGGATTCAAACATGGATGATAGGTGGCCATCTTGGATTTTGACAATAGAAGTATGTTACCCCTATTTCTGAAACTATAACTATAACTGAAGAACTGTATAACGATGTGTCATAGACTACTATTTAGAGTGCTAGTGTCAAAGCCAAGTGGTATTTTAACTTTTAGATCAAGGGGTACTGTAGGCTAATGCAACATTATAGGCTCAATATTACATAATAAAGAGAAAGGTATTTACAAAATTGTTTATGTTTGGAAACTGTACGAGAATTGTTTATGACAAAATTCATACAAATTATGAAGAGAAATTCCGAAACATTCCTTATTTATTCATTCATCAGTCAAAATGTTGATTTCCAGAACTCTTCTAGGTTTCCAGAGTCGCCTGTATTTATGTGTTGTTATGTAATATCGACCTACATGTATTATTGGTTGACATTGACTTTTCATTGAAGGCTGTTCTGTTAGCAGTGAAGAGGTCATGGAGGTTGCATTCGCACTTCGTGTAAAATATAGTCCAACTCAAGAATTCTACTTTTACAGAAAGTCAAATATTTTGGTGTAAATGAAATTAAATCTAGATCTAGTTTGAATAATCATTAAATGTAATACCACATAGATCTAATTCTACTTCTGCCTTTCGAAATTATACAATACGATTTGTAGTTAGTTTCAACAAAACGTCATCGATCTATTTATAAATATGGAATTCCACTATATAAGATTCCAATGATGCTGAACCTGCCTTGAGAAACTGCAGTATTACAACGCCATTCCTCATTATTGAAATTGACAGCTACAAGCATACAGTGATGTAAATACAAATAATTACATATCGCTGATACCAACATGAAGCTAAATCAATTTCTATTGAAATCCCAAGAATATGTATGTTCTCTAGTCCATGAAAAAATGAAAAGAAAAGCAGAAAAGAGGGAATGGGACTAGGAGGTTATAGTCAACTCATACCCATCGCAACTCGTACCAACCAATTCGTACCCATTTTGGCTGACTCGTACCCAAATGAATTGGCTTACTCATACCAATGTTTTAGCTGACTCATACCCAAATGAATTGGGTGACTCGTACCCATGTTTTGGGTAACTCGTACCCATCATCTGGAGTGGTTTACTCGTATCCATCGATTGGTTGATTGTACTCATCGTAGGTTTAATTGGAAAATTATTTATTATGTAGCATATTCAAGAGTATTAGGATGATGTTTGATTTGATTTTCTATTCGATTCGTATCTAACATAATAATTTGTTAGGTAATTAATCATATGACTGATCGAAGTAAATCTGCTAGTCCCCATCAAATTTAATGTCAAGTACGAAACCTAATTACATGAACATCAATCATATTCTTTATTAAGTCTGGTTCTTACTTTAATAGTTAGTATCAATATGTAAGGTTACTGTGACCAATAGGAAAATGGGGTATCAGGTGAAAACTTAGAATTTAAACATAGTCTCCGTATAAAATTAAGTAGTGCCCCCTTCGAAAAAAGGAAAAAGAAAATACGAAGAGACAGCACTAACACAATATGGGAATATATCAAACCACATGAATCATCCTGAAAATTCTTAGTTTATATGCGAAAAAACATTTCAAGATTTTTTAAACTAAGAAATTTATTTATCTTTGATGTTTGATCACTTTCTTTCAGTGTTATTGTTAAACGCTGGTTAGAGACGTCAATTTTCACTTCACTAAAGCTCTTCATCTCCGCTGGTTTGATTGTTAAGTCTTATCACCTCTTGTCGAACACAATTTTTTAAACAAAAAAATAATTTTTGCAGATCAAAACGTAGCACACTATTTTTATTGTGGTTTGTTATGTAATAACCTATTATGGGTTTACTTCGACTTTTCACCGAGGGCTATACTGTTAGCAGTGATGTCATGGAGGTTGCATTCGCAAAATATAGTCCAACTCAAGAATTCGACTTTTACAGAAAAGTCAAATATTTTGGTGTAAATGAAATAAAATCTATTTTGAATAATCCTTAAATGAAATACAACATGATTCTACTTACTTCTGCTTTTCGAAACTATACAATGCGATTGGTAGTTAGGTTCAACCAAACGTCATCGATCGAAGTCCAGTATATAAGATTCCAGTGATGCTGAGCCTACCGCCATTTATCATCTTGGTATTGACAGCTAGCGAGCTTCAAGCATACAGCGATGTAAATAGAAATAAAATTACATATCGCTGATACCAACATGAAGCTAAATCAGTTTCTTTTGAACTCTCAAAGAATATGTATGTTTTCTAGTCCATGGAAAAATGAAAATAAAAGCAGAATAGAGGGGATAGCATTGAGTAGGAGGTGCTTGTTATGCAAATTGCGCGTGAAAGTTCCTGCCCATTTTGAAAACAATCAAATTAACGCATAGGCGTCGGAGCCGGGAGGGGGGGGGGGGGCTCCACTTTTTTGCAAAGATAGGCATAGGTGTTGAAAATTGGGGCTTAGCCCCCAAGACGTTTCTGGTGTGTGTGTGTTTTAAGTTGGTTTAGCCCCCCACTTCTGGCGTGTGTGTGTTTTAAGTTGGTTTAGCCCCCCCACTTTCAATTTGCTTCCGACGCCTATGTAACGTGTTTGTCAACTAATCGCTATACATAAACTGCCTTAATGAGATTCACGTGCATATTCCCTTTATTTATACATTCTATATTGTGACCACATGCCAAGTACACAATTTCAGCGGACGGTCACTTGTATACTATATGTATTGATATCGCAAAGGGAGGTAACTCGAACATTGAATGCTACAATTTCCAGTTCTCGTTTCCGCGGAAGTTGGGGAAAATAGCCATGTCAATTGTCGGGTGTTTACACAACTTTTGAAGTTAATCACAGTTAGATAGCGATGTATAAACATAAACTTTTTCTGTAATTGGTCTGTTCATAATGGATTTCAAACAGAAACGATGTCTTAAAAAAAAAACAACCGTTTTATCCATTGCCGAAAGCGTTGATGTCTGATAGATCGTTTTGCAACATCCCGACTTTATGTTGATGAAAAATTATTTATTTAACAGTAAACATGGGGTAAACTGTCTGTTTCACCCTGTACAGTTACTTATATTAATTAATACAAGATAGAGAACGTTGTTTGGTTGTTTATTTAGTCAAGGCAGAGTACACGGTAATAGCCCTAAATAGGATTGATAACGTTCGATATTACAAACCATAAAATATGCTTTAAATCACAGCCATTTTTCGCTATGAAAAAAATATTTTACCTGTTCCCAGTGCCTTGCTTGGTTTAAATTTAAGAAGGCACCATAAATGCTTAAGTTTTATTCTGAAATGAGTGTTGGTACAGAAGATATAACCAGCGATATGTGATAGTGTAATATTTTAATGTTTAATATATATGTATATACGAATAAAATCCATCTATCGAATGTAAACAAAACACGTGTTCATTATTATTTTTATCTCTACAAATGTAAGTCCAAATATAACAGTTTTTCTGGTTCAATAATCCGTTTATTCATTGGCTGGAACTATTCCCGCCACTTATTCATCCCCTGGTCAGTTTGGTCAGATATACGAAAAGAGAGAAAGTGAGTGGACGGCGCACAGCCACACACCATCTTACCAACACATTCATATATACATCGACATCAGATACTGGTTCATAATCATAATAATATTGAATATAATGAAATAAAGAATCGAACCCGAGACGCAGGAGTCTGTCTTTATTATCGGACCAAAGATAACCCTGTTACAGATATATAAAGCTATTAGCTTTTTACATCGCTGATACAACAAATAAAATTTAGAATGTTAATTTTGAATTTATTTAGAGGCTGAAAATTGAAGTTTTTTTCTTTTTTCAGATCTACGTTAATTTGATTTATTTTCATTTAATATATATGTTAGATAGAAGTAGTTTGAATCCCATGGCTATTTTGCCAAAATAACAACCCGTATCCGTACTCTCAGTACTTTGATTATAAATGTGTACATGTATGGCGTCGACACTGGTTAGGAACTCCATGACTATAATGACTTCAACATCATATGTATATTACATAGGCGTTGGAAGCAAATTGAAAGTGCGGGGGGGGGGGGGGCTAAACCAACTTAAAACACACACACACACACACACACGCCAGAAACGTCTGGGGGCTAAGCCCCAATTTTCAACACCTATGTCTATCTTTGCAAAAAAAAAGGGGGGGGGGGGGGGGCTAAGCCACCCCCCCCCCCTAGCCGCCCGGTTCCGACGCCTATGTATTATATATACGCTCAAAGACCTATCTTAAATTATGTTTAGGGCCATATGTAGGCTTATATATTTAAACATAATACTGAACCAAAATAATAGTTTTGCAAATAAAAAAAAAAAAAAAAAAGAGGACAAAACAAATGATTAACGAATTTTTTTGTCAATGAAACTTCACCTTTTGAGTTCGACGCTTTAACCCTTTCATCCCCACAGACCGCAATAGTATAGTCTTAAACAATAGAAAGAATATGCCACTCAGAAACTCAGGCGTAAAAGGGTTAATAGAGCACAGAAAAGTTTATTTATGGACATTACTCCCTGGAATGTGGCTTTAAAATTGATGCAAAGTTCCGAAACAGAGAGTGGTATTAAAGAAGTTGTAGTCATATCGATCACAAGTATGTGATCAAGAATCAAAGTACTGTAATTATATAATGCCTGTTAGATCTAACGAAGTGAGTGTAACATGCTCTACAATACACAGCGTAATATGTGTCATCGTGTTTCGATCACATGTATTATATTCTTACTCACAAAACTTTATTCAAACATTATCCATTACTTGGGTTGCGATGCAGTTGTAAGCATTTATAACATAAAATTCATCAGTGATACTCTGACCTAAATGACCAGTGAACGTGATTGCATATATATATATACAAACTATGAAAGGAGACAAAAGTCAGATCACAAAAGAACACGACAGGGAAACGAATGAGTCCCTTCATTCATTATACTTCTACATAAATATAATAGGTCAGACGAAAACAAGATATAGTGCAGAAGCACGTGATAGATTAAGTCCCGTAAGAATTTTTACTGAAATTGCGACACATATCTAGAATTGTTTTATGGACCACAATAAACCTAAAACATTAGGGTGGCACTAGTTCTTCCTATTTAATACAAAATGGCCGACGTTTTGCCATAGGACCATAGAATAGCCAGGATTTTAAATGCGAGGTGTACTTTTCATTGTTCTTCGACTTGCTGATCTACAAAGTAAAATATTTGAAGCGTTTGACAAAAATTAAAGTTTCATACTTTGTAGTTGAAAATAGGTAGCCATGACGTGACGAATTACAGTGGAGTGTGAAAAGTTTTCTTTAGTGATTTGAATTTTTTTTTATTGTTTATTGACCTTGTAAACATCTGAAAAACAAAATATATTAAGCTTTTTCAAGACATGGGCTTTTTCCTATTTTCCTGCATTTTGTAGGATAAAGATTGATATTAATAGCTAGTAACCTTGAACTAGGTGCTTCATCAGCTAGAGTATGCAGATGTGAAACAGATTTGTCCTACTGTGTTTTATGTCGGACAAAAAAAACTCATGAATGAAAAATCCATTTCTCAGAGCACGTTATGATGATTTCCAAATAAGCCCCCTAGCTCCGACGCCTATGTAAAGTATGCATGTTTATACCTTAAAATCGCTAAAAGTTAGTTGAGCTTGAGTACTGAGTAAATTTGTTGTCTTCGGGCCCCGGTGTCCCAAACATATTTGGGCTAAGCATGTTCATGATGTTCTTCGTGCATCAGAGATGATCAAATCCAGTGAAGTGAACCCTGTATCTGAGGTAGCATCGGGCATAGAATTCTTCAGCCTTGTTGTTAGGGAAGAGATTAACATCTCGTCTTTACAAGATGTTTATGTAAGTATCAGATTAGCTAATAATTTGTCCAACTCTGATTTTACACGTAAAAAGTTAAGAACCCTTATCCAGATTGAAATATAAGACATTAACTTTCACAAACTAAAACCTGTGAGTGAGTCTGAACGTGTGTCCATTACGAGTACAACGGATGCAGCAATCCAGATCGCTGAAAGTGTGGATGAATATATATTGCTGCCAACACGAAACCTCTGATACATTATCTGTACTCGGGAAAGCTATTATTAGTAAATCTACAGTCTGGAACTTTGTTGGTTCGAGGGATGATATATAAGTGAGGAACATATCCCAAAGGAGTTATATACCTTCTTTCGTGTTTTCTTCAAGGCCCGGAAATGTAAAATAATCCCCTGAAGTGGATAAGCTAATGACGACATTAACGCAGAACACAATTACACGGTTTCTTTCTGATAGGCATGTAAGAAGTAAGAAAGGTGAGAGATTTCATGTAACTCAGGAAATGTCACAACAATTAGCAGTTGGACGGTTATGCCGAACTTTCTGCCCCGATTTTAAGCAATTTTTTTGGGTTAAAATCCTGATTTTACCACCAAATAAAATCGCTTAAATTTGGCCTAGTTAACTGTCAGTACACAAAGCAACTTGCAGTAATAAGATGATCAATTTTGTACACGGATTTGGTGTATGCCATCTTTCCTGAGTACAGATGCTGCATGCTCACATAAACATCTTGTAAAGACGACATGTTTAAAAGTGATAGTCCATTTCTAAGAACTGTATAAATAAGACTGAAAATTTTTATGTCCGATGCTACGTCAGCTATACGGGTTCACTGCACTTGATTTGGTCATCTCTGATGCACAAAGAACACCATGAACATGCTTAGCCCAACAATGTTTATGATACCTGATGTCGATAGCATGGGGTCTTTAGGGTCAATGGCAGAAGGCAGTTTTACACGTAACGTGTTGTAAGGGGACGACCATTTGATTCTGAGGGGGGGGGGGTTAAATTTTGTTGAGTCAGATTATTTATTTTCATACAGTCGCAGGACAGAATATTTATTTTCAAGCTGATCAGAGACAGATTATTTATTTTCTTCATTTTTTGTTGTTGCTACAATGTATTGTCATGTGGTCTGAAATGTAATATATTGTAATGGCAGATCTAGAAATTTCCGAAGGGGAGTTGAAGGGACATTAGATTATTGTGAGGCAAGATTATGATAAGGAACCCTTAGGAAGGTAACATGCTATCCGATTTCAATAATTTGGAAGCCTTAACTGGTATTTGAGGGGCCTCTGTGGCCGAGTGGTTAGAGCATTGCACTTTGAACTCTCTCACTTCTGGTCAATGCAGGACACTAGAACCTTAGCTGATTTTTGTGAGAAAGTGTGTCAGTTTACGTGCGGAAGGCTGGTGAACTCCTCCTATGTACATTGTAACCAGGTTCCTCCACCAAAAACTGGCCACTACCATATCTGCACGTCAATTAACCGCACACTACATGTGCCACACACCACCCAGTATAATGTATTACAGTATGATACTACATACTAAGTCATTTTGATACAAACTATCAAATTATTTATGATAAAACGATTTTTAGCAATACATCTGAGTCAGATAGACACATTCAATCCGGGCCAAATTATTACGGATTACGGTTTCACTAACAAGAATTGGACTTCTTAAATTTTTAATCCTAAATAATTTGATAATTTGTGTCAGATAATTTGATAATTTGTGTCAGAATGTCTAAAGAAAGTAATAATTTGTGGTAGTATGTGGTGTTATAGGGTGGTATGTGATATTATGGGGTAATATGTGGTATACAAAACATAGTATACAAAAACAAACAATTCCGAATTACAATTTCACTAGTATCTGACTCAGATTTATTGCTAAAAATCAATGATATAACTGAAAAATTTTTGTGTGTGGCATAAAACAGACTATTCAAAATTCTGGTGTTTGATCAGTGTCCACACACACACAAAAGGAGTGAGACAATCATTGTATTAAATCATCGGGAGGGGACAAGACGCAGTACGCGTGAAAATGGCATGTTCTTTCAATGTAAAGAATTGGATGTCATTGATGATTAGATTTTCTTATGATCTCTAGTTGATGGTAACACAATGGAATATCATATATATTTTGATACAATGCAAATTATGTTTACAAATTGGTTTTCATATTTCATATATGTTTAGAAAATGTAATACCGATATGTAGGGCAAACACTTTAGAAATGAACTGAAATAAAACAAAGCTAGTCCAAAGCAATGAAATTCAAAGTATACAGACATAGTCAGAGGATCTATGATTTAAAGCAGCGATATATAAAGCTAATAATATATCGCTGTTTAAAGTTAGGGGAGTGAAAAAGTATAGAATTGTTTTCGCTGAGCGGAGTGAGGCGACAAAATTTTGCTATTTCATATCTATTTAATTTCTAACTTTTATTTAAAAATATAGAGGTTATAAAAATGTTCTTGTTAAATTCAGGGCTTCTGAGTTTAATTTTACTGTATATACATGATATGTCATCTATAATTTGGCATCCAAAGGGTGGGGTGGGGGGGGGGGGGCGTATATATATATATATATATATATATATATATATATATATATATATATATATATATATATTATATATATAGTAGTATATGTACTACACTTGAGCTCACCTTTTTCCAAGAACTGTCTGTACGTGTCGATTTCCTGGAATTCCGTTTGTCACGTCCCCATTTGTGACCCCGTTTGTTATTTATATACGTGGATATATATATAAATACTGTGTGTGTGTTTGTTTGTACGCGTTAGATGGTTTTTTCAATTTTATTTGTGCCTATAGACGATACGCTCCCGTGCTCGCCAGGTAAAACTAACCGCACGAGTGTGTCCTGGTAGGTGCTCCAATGGTATAGTGTAGTAAATATTGAAAAGGCGTTAAGAAAAGTCTGAAGTTATTAAAAAAAAGGACATGAGTTTACAGAAGCTATGCGTTGGCGACGAGAATAATAATCTGACGTGGTGGGATCGGCGCGTCGATTGGCGTCGGAGATCGTGTCTCATCGATCCGTTAAAAGACCCTTCTTATCATAAAGAAAATGTTAAGGATTGGAAAAGTTATAACGAATCTCACCGTCCCCAAACCCTGGGATCCTACGGTGAATTGGTTTAATAAAGATTACTTTGATCGATGTAACGACCGGTTCAAGGCTGGAGAAGATTTGGGATCGGGACGTGGCATGGGCAGTTAAATATTGCTGGTACGAATGTGTGAATCAGTGGCACCGACTCGGGGAAGTAAACGAACCGTGGGATCCCGCCGTCGATTGGGAAAAGAGAAGTTGGTGGCTTGAATATCGGCTATGGTTTGACGATAGTCGCCCCTGGGATCCCGAAGTGAATTGGTCACAGGTAGTGCATGAGGCTACAGATTAGCTGGACCCCTTTGAATAATTTATATGACAACATATAAATTAATTTCACTCGACGAACTTATAGTCGGTCGGTTGTTCGGTCCGCAAGATCAGTTTGGAGTGTTTGCGTTGCGACAGTTCGTGTTTGAGTCGTTTCTTATCCTCTTCGGGCACGACGTCGTTTTCGTCCAGGCATTCGTTGAAACTGAATTTGTCTTTGGTGAAGAAGAGCGCCACCCATTTGATCTGGGATCTAAAGTCTTTGGACGCGCTGTTGTAACGTTGCGACAGGATCCAGACGGACTGATCGGCGTGCCGTCCCGAAAACGCCAGCATGGACAGGGCGTCCGCCTTCTTCTTGATCTGCTTCGTGGCCGAGCAGTCGTCGATGACGTAGAGCGTGGGCGTACCCTTGTACAGGTCGTAAAAATGTCTCAACGTGTCCTGCAGCAACTCCTCGCCGGTCTTGGAGACGGGATTGACGATGACGACGCGTTTGTCTTTGGGTTGTTTGACGTCTTCTCCTATCCATTTCCTCGATTTGTACGCTCGGTTGAAGTCGATCGAGGGGCAGAGGATGACGATGTGATCGAAGACGTCTTTGTATTCGTCTTCCAGCAGATCGAGGACGAATTCTGTCTTCCCGCACCCGGTGGCGCCCACGATAATGGCGGCGTGTGGTTCTCGCATGAACATTTTTTCTTATGTGATTTTAATTTTTCTTAATAGACGACTCCCGTGAAACGCCCGTCCTTCATGTTGATCTGTCCGTCCTTGACGGCGAAGATGTAAACGTCCACGGGATCGGTGTCGGTTTTCTGGCGTTTTCTCGATGCGCACGGAAACGCCTTCGCTGATGTTTTGTAACTTGCGTCCCGTGCCCGTGGAGGTGGTTTTCGGGCGTCGTTCTCAAGTCCAACCAGAGTGCATAATGGTCTTTGAGATAGTTTCCCAGACTCACGTTGGTCATCTCGAGTTCCTTGACGACCGTTTCGGTTACGTTTTCGCGATTCAACGAGAAATACTTTTTAATCTCGTTGTACTGGTGATACGGTCTGATGCCGTCCCGGAAACAGTTGGTTCGTCTGACCCCTCGATGGTTATTTTCCACTTTGGTGATTCTCGGATTATAAAATTTCTCGGGATCCTTGACGGAAATGTCTTTGAAGAGGAACAGGACGCCCGCGAGTGACTTGGCGGGAGTGTTGATCTGACAGTTGAGGTCGCTAGCCGATTTACTGATCGTCTCCTGGTGATAGCGCATGATCTTGTTGAAGAGATAGGTGTGTGGACCCGCGTACTTTTGCCTGATGCTGCGAGCGAGATTATCGTCGGTGATCTTATCGAACTCCAACGCGATGTTAGTGACCTTGTAACTTACCGTTTTATTGGCGTCGTCCGAGTCCGTCGAGACGACGTGTTTGGCGTCGTTAAACGTCAGCATGTATTCCAAACGATCTTGTAACCCGCTTGATAAAGGGGTTCGCTGCATGTATTCGTCTCCAAGATTTCGAAGTCCAAGGGAATGCAAAAGCGATTCCCGAACGTCGCGGCGATCTCGTACTCTTCGCTGGTGTCTCGGGTATGGCGTAACCGATGGGTTTTGGCCCTTATTTGGTTGAGATCTCGAGTCTGTATCCCCTGAAAGGCCATGTTACGTCGTTCCACCTTCCATAGATCGTTGTAGACGAAGAATTTATCGGCGTCGTCGATGCTCTGAACGGTGTTCCCCGAGATCTTCACCTCGATCTTCTTGACGATGTTACGCCCGAGATTATTATAAACGCCCGTTTTGGTGAGATCGCCGCCCTCCACGGCGACTTCCATGTCGAAGCACAGTTTCGCGGTGCGAGGGACGATGACGTCGTTATCGCTCAGATTGGGAAAGCGAACCGTCAACGTTTGGTTTTCTTCGATTCTCGACGGATTGTGGATGTCTAACCGCTAACGCTTTTTGTATTGTATCCGACGTTAGAACCCGATCCGCAAGAGTATCGTCTCCGACGGATCGGCGAGATCGAGCAGACGTTCAGACGAGAGATCGAGACGCGGAAGAGCGTGCACAAGAAGTACAAACGGTTAATCAACACCGCGGACGGGGTAGACGGAGCATTGATCACGGGGAGTGTAGTGTGCGGAGGGTTGGGATTCGCCCTCCCCATCGTGGGATTACCCTTACAGATCGTGGCCGTCACCGTGGGCTCCGTGGGACTGGTCTTGAAGGGCATCCGGCGTCTGTTGTTGAAGAAATCGGAGAAACATCTCAAAATCGTCAAACTGGCCGAGAGTAAACTGAATTCCATCGAGGATCTGGTGAGTCGCGCACTGGAAGACGGGAAGATCTCGGCGGAGGAATTCGCCACCGTGTCTCACGAACTGACCAAGTATCGCGAGATGAAGGACAAGCTATACGCCAAATACAAAGCCGACGACGGGGTTAAAAAAGTCTCCGAACAAGAGACGAACGATCTGCGCGAACAGCTGCGTGCCCTTCTGGGCGAGAAATCGTCTTCTCGTTAAATTGTAGCATTATAAAACGATGAAAACACTGCTGCTCCTCGTTAACCGTAGATTTTTTTAAGACAGTCTTAAAAAAAATCCGGTTAAACTTCTTTCTTGGGACGTCTTCTTCTCCTCTGACACCGTGGATGCGTCTTGTGCCACTCGTCTGCGCGTTCTTTTCCGCCGCACGTATAACACGTTTCGTATTTAGTGCTATCGGCCATCCATCTTCGGCAAGAGGTGCAATACTTCATCGTGTCGATGCCTCTCTCTTTCAAGTAGTTGTGGTGAATGCTACAAAACAACGAATTCACGACGACCGGATGCTTACACGGGTAGTCTCTGCGCATGCGAGGCATTTGACACGCGAGTTTGACGTCGTCGGGCCAAGACACCAAGACTTGGTTACCCAACTGCATGCACGTTATCTCCCACAACATCTGTTTTAGGCCGCGTTCGGTAAACGTCTTGTCCAGTAAAATAAACATTTTTTTATTTATATATCTATCGGTTTAAGTGTTTTAACAAATTTTTTACGTTAAGAAATGAAACGTTTTACCGAAATGTTCTTGTTCGCGTTGCTCTCGTTCATCGTTTTATGGTGTTTACTCTTCTTATTCGCGATACTCTATCTATTACGTTTAGAACGTTATCATCGAACGGAACGATGGTTGAGACGTCTTTTGCAAAAAATTTGAAAATGACATAAAAAGAAATTTTATTAGTTATTAAAAAAAGATGGCGTTCGTGACAGTCGAGAACTTTGACGTGAACAATTTAAGGACGGGTGCTCATTACGTCGATAAGAAAGGGAAGCGTTATCAACGCGTTTACGTCGCGTATCAGTACCCGACAGGCGACGTGAAACCGTTAGTGATACGCACTCCCAAAACGGAGTCGTCCGGCTTGTGGCAATACGGAGGACGGTTCCGATTATACTATGAAATTTAAATGCGGAAAAGAATTCGCCGCCATGTTGGAAAAGATCGAGGCGGTCTTGAGGGAATCTATAGAAAAACTCGCAAAAACACTGAAAGAAAAAGGTAGAAAAACCCCCGTGGATGTCAACGATATAGTCCTCGTCAAAACGGATCAGAACGATAACAAAGTGATCTACTCGAAAGTTAAACAGGGGGACAGAGACAAGCCTACTTTTTATAGAAAGAGAACGGCCGACGATCCGAAAGATAAACATCCGCTCGTCGAAGTCGATCTTCACCAATACGAGAAAAAACGATGTCTGGCCATCGGTTCTTTACGCGTAGACAACGTTTACATCGCCAACAAAGAATCGACCGTATCCTTGCAAACTCTCTTACACCAGGTCGTCATCGTCAAAACGATCGACGTTGCTCCTCTACCGGATTTGGCCGACTGCGTAGAAGACTTGGACTTGGAGTCCGACACGGAATAAATAAATTAAAATGACAGTATTTTTGTAAAAAACGTAACGTTTTTTTACAAAATATAAATAAAAATGTATAAAAAAAAGGAGATGAACGTAGACGAGATACTAACGAATGTCGCTACGGCCGAGACGACGGTAGACGACTCGATCAAGGACAGGTTATCGACCGTTTATAGGATCGGGAAGATCTCGTCACTTCCTGGGGGAAAGACGTGACCGTCGACGATCTGAACAAGATGAACGACAAGGAACTGGGTAATCTAAATCGTCTGCTCAACGCGCGACTCGGCATGCGCATGAGTAAATCGATCGCCAATTCCATCATCACGCTGTACACCCAGAGTCTAAAATATTTTTTCGAAGTGAAGAACGAACCTAAACTGATCGAAGAACTGAGCGAAGATCCCTTCCTGGACGCGGCCATCGGCGAAGCGTGCTGCAGCCTGTTCTACCATTTCGGTTCCTACCTGGCCCCCATCAGTCTCGCCGCCACGTCCAGCCGTTATATAAATGGATTTAAAAAATCGGAGGATATAGAAAAAGGTGATGAATCCGGAAGAACTCTTAACGAAAAAGAATCCGAAACGTCAAGAAGCGGGGAAGAAGGGAGCGCAAAAGAGGTGGAGTCGTAAAGATGGCAATGGCAATGCTAATGGCAAGAATGGCAATGCTAATGGCAATGCTAATGGCCAGGATGGCAATGCTAATAGCCAGGATGGCAATGCTAATGGTCAGGATAGCTGGAAATGGTTAGCGATCGTCGGAGGACTCGCGGTCGCCGGAGTGGTGTTGTACGGGAAAACCCAACCGCCGTCTACACCGTCATCACCGCCGACACCACCACCACCAGAACCTAAAAAAAAAGAAGGACCCAATCCCCACGAAATGTATTAAATAAAAATCACTATAAAAATGTGTAACGAGACAGTGAGAACAATCGTGAACACGGCGGTGTTGATGGCGTTGGGAATCATCACCACGAGTCTATTCGTTGTCATGATCGCACAAGTAGTGGAAGCTAACGTCCACCACCACCATCACCACCACTCCGTCAGTACCGAAGAAGACGAAGCTCCAGAACCTGAAGAAGAATAAGACTCCAATGAAATGTATTAAATAAAAAAATCACTATAAAATGAGTGAAAAAGATTTGGTCAACACCGCGTATCACGCAGTCGTCGGAATGGGAATAGAAAAAGACGACGTCGACTTTAAGGCGGACGACGAGGACGACAACCAACCCATGCTCTTCAGGATGAACACTTACTGCGACGAGCTCTACAATACGAACAACGACACGACGGAGACGGTAATAAACTCCGATAAATAATAATCTTTTTCATTATAAAATGAGTGAAAAAGATTTGGTCAACACCGCGTATCACGCGCGCCGTCGTGACGGGAATCGCCACGTTGTACGCGCAACTTTCCAAGAAGTTCCTCAAGACGGCCGCGCCCAAGCTGGATCTCGATCTTAAGGATCTCGGGATGGTCTTCGTCGACTATATTTTTGGCCGGAGTACACCAAAGACATGCTGGTCAAGAAGGGCGTCATTCCCGCCGATATCATGAAATAAACTTTAAAAACTTTAATTAAAATGGCATCGATCGGAATGATGTTAGGCGGCGCGTTAGTAAACGCCTTCGCCTTCTCGGGATCCAACTTCTTATTCTCGAATCACGGCGAGCAAAAGAGGCACGACGTGGCGATGATGGAACGACTGACCGAGGCTCGAGATCGGTGGAATCGCGAACGCACGAAACGATTGGATTTCGTCAACGAGAGGCGGCAGAAGGAAGGACACGCCCTCTACACCTACAAGGAAGTGGACGCCGCCATGTCGCTCTACTCGCAGATGACGGAAGACGCGGCGTTACCGCCCGAACCGAAGTTGAGCGATTTCTATCGGCCCTCGGAAGAACAGAAAGACAGGGAACTCCTCTTCGTGATCGCGGGGACGGGGCTCGTGTTCTACGTCGTTAAAAAATACGTCGCCTAAAGTTAAAAAAATGGAAGAGATCTATCACAAACACTATTGGAAGGGAAAGGCCGCCATCGGGAAATTGGCCAAAGCAGCCAAAGTCAGCGAGAAGGAAGCGTTGGAATTCCTGAAAAAACAAGACGTGTGGCAAATCTACCTACCGGCCCCCAAGAAAGTCGTGAGACCTCGATTCGAAGACGCGAAAGAAAACGACACTCACCAGGCCGACCTGTTGTTTTTACCGCACGACAAGGTGGACGGGGGGGGAAAACGTACAAATACGCGCTGACGTTAGTCGACGTGGGCACGCGCTACAAAGAAGCGGAACCGCTGACGACCAAAGACAGTCGAGAGGTGGCCGACGCTTTCGAAAAGATCTACAAACGGCGTCTGACGTTTCCCAAATTATTACAAGTCGACCCCGGCCGCGAATTCATGGGCGCCGTCACCAAACTCATGACCCGACACGGAGCTAGAATAAAAAGGGGACGGGTCGACCTTTACCGCGACCAAGCCATCGTTCGAACGATTTAATAGAACGTTGGGGCGAACAGTTGTTTAGCTATCAATACGATCAAGAGATGAAAACCAAAGACAGAAACAGAGAATGGGCGAAACAATTGCCGGAAGTCGTCAAAACGATCAACGAAGAGACCGATCCGCCCAAAAAGGTAGAACCCCCGTCGATAAAGTACAACCGTCCATCAGTCCCTTTGCGAAAGTAAGATATCTATATCAACCGGGCGAATTGGAAGGCGGCGGGCGCAGGAGGGCCACCGATCCCATCTGGAGCGTCGACAAACACGACATAGACAGGCATTTCAGAATGCAAGGCATCGACCTGTATCAGCTCAAGGAACCGGCGCCTCAGAGAACGTTCGTCCGAGAGGAATTATTGGTCGTTTAAAAAAATTTATTAATAATAAATTTTTTAATACCCGTAGGGTAACGTGTCGTACCCGTCCTTCATCACCCGTTTATCGTAACACAACGTAAACTCTTTCTCCTGATATCGATTCACGACACGTTTGGTTGCGGAATCTCTCGTGATGGCGTTTTCTCGAACGGTCGTAATCCTCTTACGCGTTTCTTTAACGACGTCGGTCATCGCTTCTCGGTTGATGTAGAGAGAATTTTCGTAATTTCAGACTAAATCCTTTGACCTTACACACCTTTTTACCCGCGTTCGTTTCGTACGAATAAGATTTGGGTCCGGTGGCGCACCACGACGTGATGAAATCGCCGCCTAACTCGTCCGTCAAATCGCCCAAGTTATCGCCCGTGTCGATCGAGACCCCGTCGTCGCGATCGACGTACCACACGCTATCGGTATCGAATCCCAACACTCTATCGTCGAGTCTGTCCAACACGTCGTATAACATGGTTCTGGCGTGAGCCGTCGTAAAACACGCTATGAAGATATTGACGTTCTTGGCCTGATCGACGAATTGCCCTTTGAGATCGTAAGTCATCTGGACCATGTCGTCGTTGATGAACTGAATGTTGAGATTGTCTATCGTGTCGTCCAACAACAGTTTTGTAAAAACGTGCCGGTTCGCTCACGTATTCGGTCTGTTTCATGTTGACCCTTTGACCGAACTTGCCCCAGAGAGAGTTGAGACATAATTTAGAGATGGCGCGCATGCCGGGATTATACTCTATTTCACCCAAGTCGATCCCCAAACGTTCTCTGACCATGTCTTTATAACGTTCTTCCGACTCGTAAGTGGTGTCCGGCCCGACCTTCAAAGCGGAACTTTCCATCTTGATCTTCATAAACTTCTTTGACGTAGCCTCTAAAGAGGTCCGCGTCCTCGGTGGTGTAGAGAAAATCCCAAACTTCGTAAATCTTCTCTATCTCGTACCCCTTATCCAAGGCCTTGAATAGCTCGGGAGTACACCACGTGCCCGCGAACGACCTCTGCTAGTCGGTGTGTTCGCACGGTTTCTGTGACCGTCGTTCGGCGCACGTCTTACACAGCGGGAACAAGAGCTTTTCGGCATTTCCGCATTTCATCTTGACGGGTAGGACGGGATGATATAATTTTCCGGGGCGGCACGACTTTACATTTGACGAACCCCGTCCAAGTTCGATCGACGCGCTCGGGATTAACTATTTTGGTGGGGTGACCGACAGGGTAGGTCTTATAAAACTGGACCGTCGGGTACAGACTGACAAAGTCGACGTATCGTCCCTTTTCTCTACCGTCGAAGTCGTACAGCAACTTGGTCACGTTGGTCCTACCGCCGAAAAAGGCATCTCGCGCGGGTCTAACGGCGTCACGATCTCTTTAACGGCTATGTCTTTCGCATCGCATTCCCAGACCTCGACGAACGCGTAACCGGCCCTTCGTATCTTCTCGTTTTTCGCGGAGGTTCGTTTTCTGAGCGTGTCCATCTCGAATTGGTTCTTGTTATTGACGGTGTTTCGAGCGTAACACTTTTTACACCCGTGCCAGAAACATTCTTGAAATTCGTAAACCGTCCTCGTGTCTTCACAATACCCGTCGACTTTACCGATGTCGTCGGGTAGAGTCACCTCGCCGCCGTTCAACGCGTGTCGTATGACGACGCCGTCTCTCTCGGCCACGTGATCCAACCAAGAAATGGATTTCGCACTGTACGTATCGCGAACGACGTTATCGTTATGGACGGCTATCATCTTTTTGGGCATGTAATTACTTCTGTAAACGGTCATGCACACGGACGCTATCGTCACATACTGTAACGGATCTATGTTTTCCAACGCGATAAAAGTCTTCCCTGAATTTCAACATGGACCGTCGTAATATGTCGACGTCGGACGTGCAGTACTCCCTCAGTTCTTTCTGGAAATCAAACACGTCGTTCTTTCGCATCTCGTACCACTTTAAAAACTCTTCCCTGTTGCGTTTGCTCATGTAATCGACACCGTAGTGTTTTTTACTAGGTAACGGTCCCACGTAACGTTGCTGACACGGCTTGTTGAAATAATGCGGGAAATAACCCTTTTTGAGTTCGGTCATACCAAACGTCTTCGGAAATTCCGCCAGAGCGGATTGGACAAAATTTATGGAATCGATAAAGCGAACACAACCGACTGACTTCCATGTACATGATCTTCGTACCGTTGTAAATACAATAGGGTTTAATGTTATGTTCCACGAAATACTTTAACAAAAACTGCGCGTCATACGCTTTGGCATTGTGGGCGATGAACGTACCCACTTTTTGTTCCAACACAAACTCGCAGAACTCGTCTACGGTAGAAAATTCGTGTTGTTTACCGTCAAAGTCTTGGCACACGATTAGATTCGGTATGTGAACGCCGGTGTCTTGCGAGGCTTCTATGTCGTAAAAATAATACTCCGTCGTCCGCGTTTTACAACTGTAACAGGGTTTCTTTTCTTTGCACTCGGCCGATTTGCATTTTCCACCCTTACATTTTTTCTGGACCATGAAACACTTTGTGCGTCGTCATGTCGACGTATGCACGACAATTCGGACATTCGGAATGACCGCATACGTGGGACTTCAAGTCCTTGGTCACCCGTTCGCACTCTAAACATTTCTGAACGATTGAACAAACCACGTCCGGTTCGCCGTCTTTCATACCTCTGGTGCGTTTATGTTCCTTAAAACAGACTTCGCCGAAAAACGCTCTGTTACAATCGTCGCACACTATCCTTTCACCCCCGGGGCAATCGTAACCGAAGCACGATAGACACTTATCTGGACATCTGTGACGATCTCGTCTCGTATATCCTTTCTTACAAGTGTGACAGTAATATCCCGTACCCAAAAAACCGTTCATCTTCGTAATCACGTCGAAATGATTTTTATTCTTGTACAGATAGATCGCATCGTCGTCGCTTCCTTCGGTCGTATAGATGATCTCGTTGAACCGTTCACCGTCCACCACGTTGATCTGCACGCCCAGGTGATTGGCAAACGTTTTCGCGTCTTCCAAGGTACAACCGTCATCCCGGACGGGTACGCCCGCTTCTTCGTGAAGTTTTAACGCTTCGACCCTTTGTAATTTACGACTATCGTTGAAACCGTTTCGAAGCTGGGAATTCGTCCATTTGTCTTTATGTTTGTTGGCCACCGCCGTCACGATGGCTCGTGCCAGACACGTGACGTCGTCGTTTTTAATCGTGATGATACTTCTCTTCTTCTTCGACGAGGTCTCCTTTGTCACCGGTTCTTTGGATCTCCCCTTTCCCCTCGGCATTATCGTAGACTGGACGACTATTTCTACTTCGTCTAAGGGCACCTCGTAATATTCTATATACTCTTGCAGCGCTTTGAATAAATCTTCGGCTAAATCCCATGAGACGTTAATATATTTCGTACTGAACGGTTTCGGGAATTCCGAGTGATTGATGATGAGACGAAATTTATCGCCGTTTTGCAACCCTCTATCGTTTATCACCGACCTTACGAGTTGTACAAATAAACGGTCTATATCGATAAACCGGTCGTCCCTCAACAGGACCACTCTATACTCGTCGAACCTGGTTTCAAACTTTAACCTACGCGTCGAGGAAATTCTGTCGTAACGATAGGTCTGGCCCGTGTAGACACGTTTGGGTTTTAAATACTTTTTTTTAAAATCGTCAGGAATCGGGAGATCTAATAACGGCTCGATATATTGAGTAGTAATAGATCTCTCGGGCGGAATCGGTAAATCCAATAACCGCTCGGTAGATCGTTGTGCATGAGACATGTTTTTTTAAATTGAGGTGTAATTACTTATGGCCTTTTCAATATTTACTACACTATACCGTTGGAGCACCTACCAGGACACACTCGTGCGGTTAGTTTTACCTGGCGAGCACGGGAGCGTATCGTCTATAGGCACAAATAAAATTGAAAAAACCATCTAACGCGTACAAACACACACAGTATTTATATATATCCACGTATATAAATAACAAATGGGGACGTGACAAACGGAATTCCAGGAAATCGACACGTACAGACAGTTCTTGGAAAAAGGTGAGCTCAAGTGTAGTACATATACTATATATATATATATATATATATATATTATATATATATATATATATATATATATATATATATATATATATATATATATATATCCTTTAAGACACCCCCGTTAAATCTGCCACGGAATTATGACATTTATTTGACTATACTAGTTAGTGACTAGTACTAGTAGTCTTAGGAACCAGAAGTCGAAATCACACGGGTACTGGTCCTCAACCAGCAATGAATTATGGCGAGCAAAGGGAGCCGAAAAATTTTAAAAACATAATTAAATTTTTACCACAACTTGGGCAATAGTTAAGGTCAGATTATTATTTTTATTTTTTGCAAGTACAGGACAGATCAGCGATATATAAAGCTAATATATCGCTGGACAGATGATTATTTTCAAGGTCAGAATATTTATTTCTAAAATCTACCAGCCCCTCTCTCAGAATCAAATGGTCGTCTTCTAATGAAAACTTTTCACATCAAAGCCCCTTTCCAGGATTTAACTTTATTGTAAAAATAAAATTTTACTTCCGCTTTCGTTTTCGCTTGAATTTGTCGGTCATCTTTGCCGACAAGGCTAGATTCAATATGGCGGAAAACACAGAAACTTTATACCTACCAAAGTGGCATGGGCACACACTAGTCAAGTTAAAAACGTCACCGTGGACGGGGATCTACTGTGACAACTGTTAGATTTACAGTACTGTAGCCTAGTAGGCCTGAGAAAAGATCTACAATCTACAAATGCAGCGACATCAAGTTTTGAACTTTGGTAAGTACGTGTAACGATAGTGCGGGACCTATTCTCGGACAAAAGTCGAGGTTTTTGCCGAATATCTCCAGTTAAACTGATAGAATTACTTTGAAATTTTGTATCACAATAGGTTATCTTTAGATGCAATATAATTTGATAATTTTTTTTGGAAAATACGAAATAAATAGTGAATTTAGGTTTTACAGAATTTTTAAGTGTTAATTTTTATATGTATACTTTATCAGCGATATATAAAGCTACTATTTAATATTATCGCTGACTTTATAAATGTGATTATTTTCATTAGGACTTGGTAGTACACCGAAATTGCATTAATTATGTAGCCTAGATAACATGTGTATTATACGTAAATATCAAAGAGAAAGTGCTAACTGTTCTCCATTTTGTGGTACACGTTTTATGGAAATCTGACACTTATCTGACACTTATGAGTAGGAGGATATATCGAGATAAAAAATTAAATTTAATATAATAAAATTTTGGAAATATATCTTGGAAAACCATTTATCTAAGACTGGAAGGTACATTGATATACACTTATGTGCCACATATTCTGTGTTGCCAACGGTAGCATCTGTCGCAGCAAAGGGCCTCTTGGTGCGGACGTACTGTTTTGCAGCAGGAGATGCAAACATCATCCATGGTTGAGAACATAAAATGTGATTTTGCAGTAACATATGCTTCTAAGTTAGCCAAATTATTTTAATTGGTCAAATGGACAATGATTTCAATTGGTTACTGCAAGCCCACAATGGGATCAAATGTGTCAGTACCCTTATACATCACTAGTACAGACATAGGCTAGTGAAGCCCTTGATGGTACGTTTGTCCATTTCTCACGCTGTCAATTTACCTGTAACCTAGTTTTTGTTTCAAGTGGCCGAGTTATCCCACTGTCAATTTACCTGTACTTTTTCTATGGGCCGAATTTGATACGGGTGGACTTTGATATGGCCAAGATTGCGATAGGCCAAGTTTGCAATGGGCCGAGATGTCCAGATGCAAAAAATAATGTTCGAGTACATACTCAAATCTTGAGTACCGTACTCAACCATCAATGTATTTATTCGCTTTTTTACAGGAAAATCATAAGTATGACACAAAAATTTATATGTAAATGATTAAAAATCATAATATGTTTCCAAAAATCACTAATATCCAAAAGCTTTATAAACAATTTTATAGTCAAAATAATGAAAAAAAGTTAAGCTTGAGTACTGAGTAAATTGGTGACTTCGGGCCCAGGATGTGCAAACAGAACTGTCTGCCAATAGGCACTGTCAGAGAATAGGTCCCGCACTAGTGCAATTTCTCAGTATAGTTAAATATGCAAATTAAACTAATTAGTGATTATTTAAATGATAGTTCTGACTGCAGTGTGAGCGATCGCACTACAATAGATCACAGGAACCTGACTGAAATTCTGTCCGTATATTGATATGCAAATCATTTACACAATTATAAAAATGTAAATGATTTGTATCTCAACTTACCGACAGAATTTCCAGTTCCTGTGATCTCTTTTTATGGGCCATAGGCCTTTGATAATGAGTGGATCTGGTGTAACATGAAAAATTGACCCGCCACAGAAATGCCGTACATGGTAATTTCAGTACATATTTTGAAGATGTTTCAATATCAATACATTCTGAAAAGATGTTTCAATACAATAAAACAATCGTTTGATACATATTGGTTGTGTTGGTACATGTAAAAAAATACACTTGTATTCATTATAATTATTAAAATTCTTTTTTTTCTCCAATGTTAAATTTAAAATAATTAAAAAAAAGAATTAAAATGTAATTACAAGTGTTATACAGTAATCATTTTACAAGTCACATTGTTTTATGGTCATTAGGAAAAATTAGTTTTGCTTACATACATGTGTACTGAAATGTCTTTAAAGTTCACCGGCCTAAGCCAATAATGTTGAAACTTGAAATTTAAAAACTTGAAATTAAATTTTACAGATTTTTAATTTTGTTTTTAAAATAGTTGTTTGTAATAAAACATCTTGATTAAAGGAAAATGTTGTGCTTGGAGGTGTGGACAAATTGAATTAAGAATCCCATAGGTCAATTAGATTTAACCATGGAAGAGACAGTTTTAAATCAAAAGTAGATCCGGTATCCGTATAAGTTGCTGAAATTACCAGCGATTATAACGATATTACTAAAAATGATGTTATTTATCACAAAAAGTTTATTTCTGTTTTACTTTATAGCCTTTATATATCGCTGGTCCATTTTTAAATGGATGTCCAGAACAGATCCATGAATATCATTAAATGCATTATTTTACTTTAAAATACATATAGATACATTAAAAGTCAATTATTTTAAAATGAATCATTTTTTTTAAAGATTTATGACAGATTGAAATAATAAGTTTGATCAGCGATATATTGTTCTGAATTACTCTTAAACTTTTTATCTAATCATTATTTTTTGTTGAATTAATTAAATTCATTTATAATCTTATATCAGCCATTTTTGTACTTATCATTTTCTAAATATATTGCTGAGTCATCGTTTCAAGATGGTGTTTGCTACCGTGTTCGAAACATCTAGACTTTGACTCATGGATGGTAACTGAGAACCATACATTTATAGTTTCACAGGTTCTATAAGGTATAGATAACTGCTTCAAAACCATGTAAGACACGAACGGTCACATGATTAATAATTAGTGCTAAATTCAACTTAAATTTAATGAAATTAAAACAATGAGTGTTTATGAGAAGAGAAAGAATTATCATGTGGCGATTTCGTACACATGTAAATTTTGACTTCGAATTATATGTAGGAATTTTTGTTGTTTTTATGGAAATGGGCCCCAAATTTTTTTCAAAACGTCGAGAAATTCAACTCATGAAAGTGTGAATTATAAAATGTTTATAAGTAGTGTTATGTAACAAAACTATTTGGGACTTTGTGAATAGTTCAAAACATCAAGAAATTCAAATCAAGTCGAACTTCAATAGTTCGACTCATCGAAGTTCTGCTGAATATTAATACCGTAAAATTTGTAATATTTTGATTGCCTGTGATATAAAAATTACGATTCTGCTATTTTTGCAAAGACATGTACCGGAATCGACCATGTACCAAAATGTCTATAAACGAAATGCTACCTGGGATCACTTTTCTAAGATAGAAATCTTACCCATGGTGTTTTTCTTTGATAGAAATCTTAACTGGATAGCTGTAGACGGTTGAGCCACTTCAACATTTCTATTGGTCATCCGATGAAAAAGTGACCCCATATATAGAAGTTATCCCCATAATTTTAAGGAAAAGAAACATCTGCATGGATAACATGCATATATTAGGCTTAACTGTTATTTGGACCCCCCAAAGTACAAAAAAAGACAAAAAACTTGGTACACATCTAAATATCGTCTTCTCATGAACCAGTGATATTAAGTTGTTTATAAGTTTATGCCACAGGTTTGGTTTTCATAAGTTTAATTCAACCTGTTTTTCTTTTGCAAACACATCAGTAAAATTTACATTAAAATATATCTTGCTTTTTCAGTCAATTTTTTTTGTGATTGAAATAAATTAGAATGACCTAATCTTTTTGCAACTTTCTCACATTAGACGGAGAAAAGCTTGATCAAGATTTGAACCCACATCTCAGATGTGAGATGTTGTGATCATCAATCGAAGATACATGTATCAATCAATGAACCATTTCATAAATCGCTGAAATCTGACATGGTTTTTACATGTCAAAAACTATCATTAAATCTCTTCATATAACCTTCACTGTGCATTTCTCTAAATCTGTAGAAAATTGACTGAGAACCAGGGTAATTTCTCTACAGGTATGGGTAAATTTTCTACAAATGCCCAGATATAATTTCTATGTTCATTTAGAATATTGACCCCAGGCAGTTCTTCAATGTGGTTTATTACACCGACCCCAAGTTTATCCAGTGTGGATTCTGTCCTGTTGCTACTACCTTAGCAACATGACAGAATCCCCAAATGGGATCAGATCCGGTGTAACATTGAAAATTGAACCCAGTTGAAAATGGAACCGAGGTCAGTTTTCAATGTTGAATATGAAACTGAAATGAACTGTTGCAAATTGACCCACTCTGCTGGACCTTCAATTCATGCCACAAACTTGACTCCCAATGACGGCTTTTTCCCGCATTTGGAAAACAAGGAGCTTCGCTCGCATTGGCAGCATTAAAGCAAGTGCTTTATTGTAAAAATGTTCCAACTTGAGTTAAGTCCAATAATGACAGCACCCTCTTATAGTCAGAGTCCTCCAGTGTATACCAGTGTATACTGTGGGGTTCAAAAAGTGTACTGCCAGTACCAGAATTCATAGAAAACATGGCTGCCATAAATGTCTGTCTATCTGATTGGTTGAATTTATACACATAGTTGAGTACAATGGATTTGTTGACAGCCTGATCCTTTAATGGCAGGATTAGTAACAGCCTAGATATGATGGCTTACAATGCCAAATATAAATAATACATAGGTAAACCTATGGAGAGGGCGAAGGCATTCATCAACAGTTTTACATGTTCGTTAATCCCTTTGGGGATTCCGTGGTGTTGCCCCCTGCTGGGGGCAACACGACAGAATCACCAAAGGCAAAGGGATTAATATTCAGTGTTTTTATCATGTAAATGTCCCGGTTATTCACTCATTGTTTTAAATAAAATATTGATAGACTGACTGTTTCTTCTGTGCTAAAACTTAAATAGAATCTATGTGGTATTTATTAGTCATGAATTAAATGCACAAACATGTTTTTATGCAATATATTTCTCTCTATCCCAGCATATCCATAATTTCATGTAGTTCACATTACCAGAATAATTGAGGCGCTTCGTGATCAGGTTTGATGTACAACTCTGGTCGTTATGGCCTAGTCTCGGTCTGCAAAACGTTTGCTAGTATGGTAGTTTATTACTTTGTTTGTAATGCACTTTAGTAGTACGGGTCCCCGGATGTAGTGGGAACTAAAAAATGTGAGCTTCTCTACATTCATGAGGGCTTCGCCCCCTAATATTTTGACACTCCCTCTAGTATTCAGAAATAATGATGGTTGGATATCCATGGAATATTGATTCTAAATGACAAAACATGCCAAGAGACATTTTTAGAAAAATTAACATGAGGGAGGGGAGGCATTTTATTGCAGACATGATATTTTGACTCCCACTCCTAGTATTCACATAAAATAGTGATGACCACATGCCCATGAAATATTGATTCTAAATGAAGTTGAATATCTTAGTGGGGGGTCATCTTATCACAGCCAAAATATTTTGACCTTCCGACTAGTATTAACATATTCAGAATTTATTATTTATGGTTGGATAGCCATAGAATATTTTGTTTTTTGTTGTTGTTTTTTTGTTTTTTTGTTTTCATTTGAACCCAGATGCAAACATTTTAAGTGAAGCCAGAGTTGGGTTGCTCTGGAGTCCTCATTGTACAGGCAATGCCTTATATACACCAAGGCATAAATTTTAAGAATGTTTATCTGAAATAAATTAAACCTCTACTAACATACTGGAGAGAGAGAGAGAGAGAGAGAGAGAGAGAGAGAGAGAGAGAGAGAGAGAGAGAGAGAGAGAGAGAGAGAGAGAGAGAGAGAGAGAGAGAGAGAGAGAGAGAGAGAGAGAGAGAGAGAGAGAGAGAGAGAGAGAGAGAGAGAGAGAGAGAGAGAGAGAGAGAGAGAGAGAGAGAGAGAGAGAGAGAGAGAGAGAGATCTTTCATTCACATATTCATTCTATTACATCTATTACAATTTCCGTTAAGACAAAATATATATACATGTATCTATATTAATATATGTACATTACAATGATTGAGACTTGCTGATCAATTTAGGTGCATTTATGGATCTACAAAAACCTGTTTCCAACTGTCACATTTTTTTGTTAAACAGTTCAGATTTTTGGTTTTTATTGGCAATGAATTTTTCAACTTTAAATTAAAAAATTAGATGATACATAAAACTATTTTTTCTGGGATTTTCTGCTGTCTAGTACATTTAAATATATATTGTTTAGTTGCAAGAATTATAAAGTGAATCAGAATATTATTATAAAATGGTTTTTCTCAAAATAAAATGTTCATAATATGAAAATCAACTCATCTTAATATTTTACTATAGATATAAAGACTGAGCTCAGTACATATACTACTTACATTCGGACATAGTAGAAAAAAGATGAGGTATATCTTCTAGTTCTCCAGAGAGAGAGTGAAAGTGTCACTACACTTGATTTTTAGTTGTTTAGGATATATATTTACTGGCAGAATCCTATTTAATAACCGAAACTGTAACCACTGAACTGCTATACCTTCCGTGGTTTAAAATAAATGTTAAAAAACATCATTAGTTAAATCTTTTTGTTCTGTATCAAGTAGGAGTAGTTCCCCACTTCATTATAGCACTTGGTATGCACTCTTTAGTGTTTAACATATTATGTATTACTTTAGTACATTTGTTTTCTGTTGCATTACAACTAAAATAGTATGATATAAATGGAAATTGTTCTGATTTGAAAGATTCTTTATCAAATTTTATTGTTTTTAGGAAAGAAGAAATTGAACTTTTAATTCTTTTGTATTGCATAAAATCTGTGTTGTTCATTGCAAATCTCATTTCAAATTGAGGTTTAGAAAGCAAATTACCATTTTCATCTAAAAATGAAATGATACATGTATTCTTTAATATTTGATCATGTGTTTAGATATATATCATAGTTTCAATATAGGATAATGCAGAGATTCACACTTGAGTTATCTCCCTTAAATTACTGTTTAATGTTATGTGTACATTTGGAATAGTGTCTCTTTACAGTCAGATATTTCCATGCTGAGTCATCTTTATTTTGTCTATGTATTCAAAAATATCAAAATGTATTTTCTCAACTTCTTTTGTAGTCTTAGCATACACACTATCATTAAAAAACCATACACTATGAAATTTCTCACACATTTTTAGTCTAGATATAAGTCTAATTTTTCTATGAGTGATGTCATCATGAAATTTAACCTCAGCTTTCAAGTTCTTTTTTTGTCACATGATCCTGGATTTGACCTGGGTGTTTTTAAGTTTCACAATAACTGGCCCAGGAAGGTTCTGTTTTCCAGTTATACAATGTATGGCTGTGATCTCCTCTGGTAACACATCAACTTTCAAATTTTCAATTAATCACAATGAGGGGGATTAAAATATTGCAAGAAGGTCACTTTATCATGCCAGCAGTCATTCTATTGCAGGGGTCAAAATATAGATGACACTGGGTATGCTACTTGGACAAAAACGAGTTTGCATGGCCAGAGAAGCCAAATACATGCACATATATATAGCTTTATGATATTAGATTGGAACATGTTCTCATCTCAGATGGATTTAGTCAACATACTGGTAATTTCATAGAATATGATTTCTGCAAACATAAAACTTGCAAGAGTAATGCATGGATGAAGTTTCAGAAAAGTTTTAATAATAAAAAAACTTTTTGAGGTCATTTTCTCACTTTCAAACACAAGTCTACTGGCATTTGACCAATTTTTGCCACATTACAAATAAAAAAAGATCCCAAAAGTGACCCTCTATATGTATTGGTTTATGTCTAACAGACTCGTGTCCCAGGTATTTTTACAAATCATTGACCTTCACAGCAAAGGATGAGCAATGGGTGCATCCCCATTATGCACCCTGTTTTTGGAATACAGTGCCAATTCTAGCCAAGTTTATAAATTACTTGTTTCTGTGTCATTAAACACTGGGAATTTGGGTTTTTTGTTTTATTCACACACAGGCCTTTTTTCTGTCAATTTTGGGAAAATGCCTTTGGCAACATAACTGGGAAGTTTAACATGCCAAATTGGGAAAAATTGTTTGCACACAAACTCAATGTAACTAAAAAGGTCTGTCATATACTTGTCAACCTCTAACAGTGAAAATGCAAGTCACCTGCATTGGTTAAAAAAAATCTTGGATCATAATTTGTACGTAGGACAATTTTGGAGGCTCAATCAAATAACAAAAATATATTTACACATAATTATATCTAAAAGAGATATACATAGGGAATGATTTTTAAAATGTAAAAGCTCAATAGAATGGTTAACATTTTAGAATTTTATACATAATTAAAACTACATAATGAGTACAAATGTATGTCTGAAAGGAGAAATAGAAAGCAAATGGTTGCCTTATATATCAGGTCTACATGTTTTTGCTTTCAAAAAGTTGTTGATAAAATACTTGCTTAGTTACAAAAAACTACATTTACATTTTCATTTCAAAATTATAAAAGACATTTGCTCCTTCCGGTACTACTATCATTTCCTGTAACCCACAAATCGCGATACATGTATCACTTTTTTTGACTTACAGCACTATTCAAGCATTTACCCTTCACCAACTCTGATGTCATGTCTACATTGTAGGTCTTTGAATTTTGTCATGTTTCTGGATTGTTTGATGTATTAAATATAATATATTTTGCTCATATTTAGAAAAAAAATTGTCGGACAATATTATTTACAAGTGCAAATCATGCTAGCCTCTCAGACATGACTGAAAAAATAAATAGAATCGCGGATCATTTGACAGCTGCCCATCCCCTAGAACTCATGCTTGCAAATCTGGGGGTGCTCATTAATGATTTAATTCAATGTTTAAATTAATCCTGCTTTTTGTATTCACTTTTTCTGTTAAAGAGATTTTTGCATTTGGACAAGAAGATTTCAATTTAACAAAAAATATATGTACTGTTCAACAAGGTCTAATTGAAGCAAATAGCCTAATGTAAGATTTATGTAGACTAATACATGATGAGCTGGCCTGATTCTCAACTGGACAATTTGTCATGAACAGTTTATTTTGGTTCTCAGACAACCTCATATTCAATATCGCCTCATTACCAAACTATTTTAAGAGTTTATAATTAGATCTGTATGCTGGGTAATTCCCAGGATTAATTATAACTAAATAAAATTGGTACAGAACTATAAAAATATGATGAAAGTATATATGCAAATAAACAGTAATTAAGTGCATGCAGGAATGTATATTTATGAACATAAATCCCCAGAATGTGATTTAAAAATGGATATCATTCATTTTCAGCTCACCTGGCCTGAAGGGCAAAGTGAGCTATTGCTATAGCCGAAGGTCTGGCGTCCGTTGTTGTCCATCTGTTAACTTTTGCATTTTTAAAAACATCTTCTTCTCAAGAACCAGTGGGTCACTTTTAACTTAATTTGGCATATAGCATCCCCATGTGAAACCGCATAAAGTTTGTGAATGAAAAAGGTCTAGGACCAATAGGCGCCCTATAAGGGACCTAAAAGCACCAAAACTTTCACTTTGTACATCTTTTCTTATGAACCAATAATCAGATGACTTTCAAATTTTGTATGTATGATTAAAAAATCAATATCTACAAAGTTTGCAAACGAAATTGAAATCTGTCCGTAAATGAGCCACTAAGGGGACACTTTAGTAAAACAGGGTATATTTGTATTGCAAATTGTTCAATAACTCAAAACAGATCGACTTTTTTATACAAAGATTATGAGAAAGTTGTAAGGAATTACCTGAGGATCATTTTGACAAAATTTCAAGGTCATTGGGTGAAAGGGCAAGGTCACAGGCACCTAAGTAAATGGAAAATAAATATATTTTTTGTGAACTTTTCAACATTTTTCACTACTTCTCCAGAACCATTGGACCAATTTGAACCAAACTTGACAGGATGTTTAACAATGTAAAGCTGCATGAAAAGGGGATAATTCATTTAATACATGTATCTTCAAAATCATTAAAGCTAGAGAAAAACCATTACCTTAAAATGAGCGACTTGCAAAATTCTACAAATATTTTATTTTGATGGAGATATTCCGCCTGATCCTTATGTGAGTTATATCACCTTTTTTGTGAATTGTTTTTGGATGTTTATCTTGAAAAGTATAATAGGCAGAGTAAAAGTGAAAGAAACAAAAATGTTCAGCATGCAAAGATCTACAAAAATGTCAATAGAGCTGAAATTTTAGGTTGCCCCTTATATGTGTTTTTTCCCTTAGAGTGGATTTATTCATGTATTTGGGTGTTTATTGACATTATCTTGAAAAAGTATGATAAGTAGAAAAAAGTGAAAGAAGAGGAAATGTTCATCATGGAAAGATCTACAAAATGTCAATAGGGCCAAAATTGTTAGGTTGTCCTTCATTGGAGTTTTTTCCCTTTTAAGTGGATTTTTCATGTTATTAGCAGTTTTCTCTTAATATATTGAAAAGTATAACAGATGGAGAGAAAATGAATTAAACTAAAATGCACAGCACACAAAGATCTACAAAAAAGATAAGAGGGCTGATATGATCAACGAAAAAGTCAACAGGAATTTAATTGTCAGGTGGACCTTTTTAGGAGTTATTTCCCCTTTTAAGTGGATATTTTCATGTTTTGCGCTGTTTTCAGTGATCACCACCATGCTTTTGGTTGCTTATCAGTATATTGTCAGTAAAATACATGTACATTTCACTCAGGTGATTTTTAAGATCCAATGAGCCTAACATTTTTTCATGTTTATTAGTGATTTTATCTTTTACACATTTTTGATGTTTTCTGCAATGTTGACCAATTTTGCCAGGTGAGCGACTTAAGGCCCCTTGGACTAAAGTAAAAAAAAATATCTGTAGTTTGAATACCAATTGACCTATCATCTAGTGTCTAACACATGGCATGTGATTTTTTTTTACATCACTCAATTGTGATGTCATAATCACAGAAGTGTTAGATGGGGCAATTAATTGTGACAATGGAAAAGTTTCCCAAAAGGTGCCGTGTTGGGTATTTGGCAATGTGTCAGTTGCATTGTATTTTGTCAAAGTAACACCATATTTTAATACTTCACATTGTATATTTCAGATAACAACAGGATTATTAACTTAATCAGTCTGCAGCACTACTTGTATGAGCATGTTTTAAATTTTACCGTTGTACCCTGAAATGAAATATGGGGCAAGCACTGGTGTACCCAAATAAGCGGTATGTATTATTCATTTTACAAAATGTTGTAGAATTGGTCTTGCCATTACACTTAAAACTTGTGACAATGAAATTAAAACAAGGTAGATGATCTGTGATTAAAGATAAAGCTTTCTCCCAAGAGCTATAATTATACCCATTTACCTGTTAATTCCTGTTTACATGGGATATATGCTCTAATGGTGTTGGAAAGCAATAATGCCCCGGGGACTGAGAGTGCACTATTCTATTCAACAGACTTTGGCCTAATAACTAGGCCAATATGGAAACACAGATTAATGAGCATATTATTAATTACCTGAGCAATATGAAATCCAACTAAGACTATGCTGCACAGAAAAGATGCATGTATGATTAGATTTGAAAAACAAATGGTGGCTGATGTCATTTGAATTTCAGTTTGGCTTCTATATTGACCGATGTTTTCAATATTGGCTTAGTTTTCAATTTCATATTGTTTAGGCAGAAAATCCTATATTATGCCAATATTACTACAGTTAATTAATGATATACATGTAGGATAACATTGCATCTGTGTATAATGCATGTTAATAACATTTTTCAGCACTTCTGAAGGGGATTTGGTAAAAGACCTGTCTTCACCAGTAGATGGTGAACATTTTCAGAAACGGGTTACAGAGGCAGCATCCACTATTGACACTGTGGCTGGTCAAAATGATACGGAGCAGAATTTGTTAATGTAACTATACTCATTATCTGTGAAAAACTGTCCTTAATACAAATGATCAATTCTATCCTATATTGATGGTAAACTTTATGTAATACAAATGATCCATTCTACCCTATATTGATGGTAAACTTTATGTAATACAAATGTCCATTCTACCCTATATTGATGGTAAACTGTATCTAATACAAATGATCCATTCTACCCTATATTGATGGTAAACTTTATGTAATACAAATGATCCATTCTACCCTATATTGTTGGTAAACTTTATGTAATACAAATGTCCATTCTACCCTATATTGATGGTAAACTGTATCTAATACAAATGATCCATTCTACCCTATATTGATGGTAAACTTTATGTAATACAAATGATCCATTCTACCCTATATTGATGGTAAACTGTATCTAATACAAATGATCCATTCTACCCTATATTGATGGTAAACTTTATATAATACAAATGATCCATTCTACCCTATATTGATGGTAAACTGTATCTAATACAAATGATCCATTCTACCATATATTGTTGGTAAACTCTGTGATACAAATGAACCTCTACCCTGCATTGATGATAAAGTTGTGAGAGACAATTAACCTACCCTACCTTATATATTGATAGTAATGAGATATAATTGAACCACCCATCCCCTATATTTATGATAAAGTTTTGACATACAGTGAACCTCTCTACCTTGTATTGATGGTAAAGTTATGATGTACAATGAACTAACATACCTTTTCAGATTTAAGGTGCACCCCTGAAGAATTAGATCTTTCACTTGTAAGTTCAAAATCTTAAATTTTCATTGTACAGAATCTGTACATGTACATTGTAAATAGGGACTATACTGAGAGGTACAAGGGATGGTCAGTAGTTAAGATAGATGGAACATACTTATAGATAGGGCCTGTACCATCTGTGCTTGTCTACAGTTTGCCTTTGCCTTTACTTCCTTAGTCCTTGTCATGCCTGGTGGCACATAGGGGTAATTAAGGACTCCGGATCTCCACTCCCTTTGTTGTTTGTGACCTTGTCTAAAGTGTCCCAGCTGTACCCAAATCTTTGATTTCACCCTGTTATCTGTCTGTGTCTGTCTTTTGGCCTTTGCCTTTACTCACTTAGTCCTTGTCATGCCTGGTGGCACATAGGGGTAATTAAGGACTCCGGATCTCCACTCCCTTTGTTGTTTGTGACCTTGTCTAAAGTGTCCCAGCTGTACCCAAATCTTTGATTTCACCCTGTTATCTGTCTGTGTCTGTCTTTTGGCCTTTGCCTTTACTCACTTAGTCCTTGTCATGCCTGGTGGCACATAGGGGTAATTAAGGACTCCGGATCTCCACTCCCTTTGTTGTTTGTGACCTTGTCTAAAGTGTCCCAGCTGTACCCAAATCTTTGATTTCACCCTGTTATCTGTCTGTGTCTGTCTTTTGGCCTTTGCCTTTACTCACTTAGTCCTTGTCATGCCTGGTGGCACATAGGGGTAATTAAGGACTCCGGATCTCCACTCCCTTTGTTGTTTGTGACCTTGTCTAAAGTGTCCCAGCTGTACCCAAATCTTTGATTTCACCCTGTTATCTGTCTGTGTCTGTCTTTTGGCCTTTGCCTTTACTCACTTAGTCCTTGTCATGCCTGGTGGCACATAGGGGTAATTAAGGACTCCGGATCTCCACTCCCTTTGTTGTTTGTGACCTTGTCTAAAGTGTCCCAGCTGTACCCAAATCTTTTGATTTCACCCTGTTATCTGTCTGTGTCTGTCTTTTGGCCTTTGCCTTTACTCACTTAGTCCTTGTCATGCCTGGTGGCACATAGGGGTTAGGACTCCGGATCTCCACTCCCTTTGTTGTTTGTGATCTTGTCTAATGTGCCCTAGTTGTACTCCTCTCGTTGATTTCACCTTCTGCCATGTGTCTGTGTTTGTCTGTCTGCTTTTCTAGGCTTTAGTCCTAATAATTTAAAGTTATTTCATTTTCAACATTCTTATAAAGATCCACTAATTGCAATAGTCCACTTAAATGTATAACTGTAAGAACATTTTATTGCTTTTTAGGGTTGATAGGAATAGCAATGAAGGTACAAATGGTGCACAAGTTCCTTCAAGGCAGAACTCAATATTGCTTGATGATGAAAATGAGGCAGATAATGATACAGATGTTGAGAATTACCAACCAACTAAAGAGTCACAAAATTTTACACGCCTGACCAGACTTGTGTTAGATATTTCTAATGATGCAATGCGTGACATTCTTCGAGTTAAAATTGGAAGCACTAGTATACTACTAACAAGAGAACTTTTGAACTCCAAAACTGAATTTCTGCGAAATGCTGGGAGACATATAAACAATGAAGATAAAAGGAAGTTGTTTCCAAATAATGGATATGTTATGTATGAAGAACTGGATTACAGCTTAATGTATCGAATTGCAAGAAATGTACCTGTTTGTTTCAACAATATTGAGCCAAACAGAAGATTATGGGGACAAGAACCTGATCCAAGTGATAAATCTCTTTTGGGATCCATTGAAAGACTTCGCTGTGCTCGAAATAAATATTTTGCACACATTGCTAATTCAGAAATTCCTACTAAGGACTTTGATGATCTGTGGTCATACGTGGAGGAGGCTCTGAAGTTGGCAAAATCTCATGTTGGCAGATGTTTTCAGAAAAATTACATCCATGAGGCGAAGAAATTGAAAACAAAATGTGTTGATATAGATGCTGTGAAATCTGCAAAAAAAGTGTCTAAACTGGAGAGAGATTTAGATGACTATAGACAGAGAATATTGCAGTTTGAAAAGTCTCAAGGTACAGTCATTTTCTATATACAGTAAAACCTGCTTTACCGACCACCTGGTCACACAAACTGTTTTTTGCTGTCCCCAATAGCACCATTTGTGTACAAATCAACTTGTACATAAATCCCACCTGGTCACAAAGACCATTATTTGCTGTCCCCAGTAGTACCATTTGTGTACAAATCAACCTCTATATAAAGACCACCCCCTATATAGACCGTTTTTTTTGTGTCACTAAGGAGGTCATTATAGACAAGTTTCACTGTAGATAGAATGAAATTATCCTCATTATGAACATAACTTTATCTAACAACTTTATGATACTCTTATTTTAATGGGGTTACTATAGTAACATAAACAAATGTTTATACTAGTCATGTCAACTGACCAGAAGGGCTAATATAAGCTATTAAAATGACTTTATTCCACTATTCTTTGTCCATCATCCCAAATGTCACTTTATAGATAGTGTCTTTGTTATCTGATTCAGCTGACATCAAACTTTGGTGAATTATTTAGTATTGATATGATGTTTAGTGTATGACTTTATCAAAGTGGGATGACATTGAATTATTTTCATCCACTTATTTTTTACATTAAATTTTTTTTAGTTTACCTGAAGGTCATGGTGACCTATTGCCATTTTCTTTTGTCTGTTGTCATGGGACATCCATCATGTAAACATATTTTCAACTAATTCACAAGAAACAATGAGTTAGTTGTAACCAAACATGATAGGAACTATCCCCATTTAAAGTCACAAAATTTGCAAATGAAAAGAGCCAGGAGATTTATGCATTTGAAACTTGTGGGAGAGCAAATAGACTAAAGGATATTTTATGAAAAATTTTATCATAGTTTCAACTATTGTTCAGTGGTGACTGAAAATGCTCAAGCCTAAAAATGAAATTTTAATTGTTTGATGTTGCCTGCCTACCCAACCAAAATGCTGCCACCCAAATTATTTTTTGTATTGGGATTTTTTTCAGGCCCATTTCCATCAGCCAGTCTTTATTTACTTGTTTCAATAAAATATTGTTTACAAGTATCAATTGCAAACTTGAAGCTCTGTCCTTGACCAGGTGAGCTAATAATATTTACCTGGTTACTCATTCTCAATTCACATTAATTGCATATGCCAGAACTTACATTTTATTAAAAATGTATACAGAGAATGAGGCCATTATTAAAGCATATCTTTCTTGCTTTGTTTGATTTCGTTTTCTTGAAAAAAAAAAATCCAACCAACCTACCCAACCCTGGAAGGCATGGACAGGCAACATCAAACAAACAATTTTTAAACAGTGGCCCAATTTCCTTACAAATCATCAACTTTTTTAGGTCACCTGAGCCAAAGGCTCAGGATGACCTATTGTGATCGTCCTTTGTCTGTTGTCGTGCTTCGTCCGTCGTCCGTCCTCCATCGTTAACATTTTACACATTTTGGACTTCTTCTCAAGAACCAGTGGGCCAATTTTAACCAAACTTGGCATATAGCATCCCCGTGTAAAGCCGCATAAAGTTTGCGAACGAAAAAGGGATTGGACAAATAGGGGCTCTAATAGGGGCCAAAAAGGACCAAAACTTGGTACATCTTTAAAAATCTTCTTATCATGAACCAATGATCAGGTGAGTTTCAAATTTTGTATGCGTGATGGTTCAGTCAATATCTATAAAGTTTACGAACGAAATTGAAATGTCCATAAATGAACCACTAGGGGGGCGCTTCAGTATCACAGGGTACAGTAGTATTACAAATTGTTTAATAACTCAAAACTGATCGACTTTTTGTATACAAAGATATATGAAAAAGTTTTTAGGAATTATCTGAGGATCATTTTGACAAAATATCAAGGTCATGGGGTCAAAGATCAAGGTCAAAGGTACCTAAGTAAATGGAAAATATAAGATTTTTTGTAAAACTTTTGACTACTTCTTCAGACCATTGGACCAATTTGAACCAAACTTGACAGGAAGTATAACCATGTAAAGCTGCATAAAGTTTGTGGATAAATAGAACACATTTTTGATTTAATACATGTATCTCCAAAAGTATGAATGCTAGACAAAAAATGTTACCTTAAAATGAGCAGCTTGCAAATATCTACAATTATTTCATTTTGGTGGAAATTGTTGGATTGACCCATATGTGAGTTATTTCCCCTTTTTGTGAATTTTTCATGTTTTTGGATGTTTTTTGACATTATCTTGAAAAGTATAATAGATAGAGTAAAAAGAAGCAAAAATGTTCAGCTTGCAAAGATCTACAAAAAAGTCAATAGGGATGAAGTTGTCAGGTAGCCTCTTATGGGAGTTATTTCTTCATTTTTGTGAATTTATAATATTTTTGGATGTTTTTTGCCATTATCTTGAAAAGTGTTATAGGTAGAGTAAAATTGAAAGAAGCAAAAATGTTCAGCATTCAAAGATCTACAAAAAAGTCAATAAGGCCCAAATCATTAGGTCCCTCCTTTTGGGAGTTATTTCCCCTTTTAATTGGATTTTTCAAGTTTTTTGGATGTTTTTTGACATTATCTTGAAACCTGTAATAGGTAAAGTAAAAATGAAAGAAACTAAAATGTTCAGCATGCAAAGTTTGGCAAAAAAACCAATAGGGCTGAAATTGTGGGGTTGCTCCTTATGGGAGTTATTCCTCCTTTTAAGTGGATTTTTCGTGTTTTTTGGATGTTTTTTTATGATATAAAATAATATAAATAATAGACATATAATAAGTAGAGTAAAAGTGAAAGAAGCAAAAATGTTCAGCATGCGAAGATCTACAAAAATGTCAGTAGGTCCCAAATTGTCAGGTCACTCCTTATCAGAGTTATTTCCCCTTTTTTGTAAAATTTTCAGGTTTTTGGATGTTTTTACTATTATCTTGAAACGTATAATAGGTAGAGTAAAAATTAAATAAACAAGAATGTTCAGCATGCAAAGATCTACAAAAAAGTCAAAAGGGGCTGATATTGTCGGGTTGCCCATTATGGGGGTTATTTCCCCTTTTAAGTGGATTTTTCATGTTTTTTTATGTTTATTGTTATTATGTTGAAGAGTGTACTAAGTAGAAAAAAGTGAAAGAAGCAGAAATGTTCAGCATGCAAAGATCTTCAAAAAAGTAACTAGGGCTGAAATTATCAGGTTGCTCCTTATAGGAGTTATTTCCATTCTTAAGTGAATTTTTCATGTTTTTGAAAGTTTTTTCACATTATCTTGGAAAATGTTATAGGTACAGTAGTAGCTAGAGAAAAAAAAAGAAAGAAGCAAAAATGTTCAGCATGCAAAGATCTACAAAAAATCAATAGGGCCAAATTGCGGGTTGCTCCTTATGGGAGTTATTTCCCCTTTTAAGTGGATTTTTCATGTTTTTGGATGTTTTTTGACATCTTGAAATTCATAGTAGGAAGAGTAAAAGGTTTATTGTTATAATGTTGAAGAGTGTAGTAAGTAGAAAAAAGTGAAAGAAGCTAAAATGTTGAAATTGTCAAGTTGCTCCTTAAGGGAGTTATTTCCGTTTTAAGTGAATTTTTCATGTTTTTGCAATTTTTTTGACATCTTGAAAAGTATTATAGGTAAAGTAAAAGTGAAAGAAACAAAAATGTTCAGCATACTAAGATCTACAATAAAGTCATGTAGGGCCGAAATTGTAGGGTTGCCTCTTATTGGAGTTATTTCCCCTTTTAAGTGGATTTTTCATGTTTTTGGATGTTTTTTGACATTATCTTGAAACGTATAATAGGTGGAGTAAAAGTGAAAGAAGCAAAAATGTTGAGCATGCAAGGATCTACAAAAAAATAAACAGGGCTGAAATTGTTGGGTTGCCCCTTTATGGTAGTTATTTCCCCTTTTTATTTTTGGATGGTTTTTTGACATTATCTTGAAAAGTATTATAGAAGAGTAAAGTGAAAGAAACAAAAATTTTAGGATGCAAAGTTGTACAAAAAAGTAAGTTGGGCAAAATTGTCAGGTTACCCCTTTTGGGAGTTATTTTCCCGTTTTTGTGAATTTTTTGGCGTTTGGATGTTGTTGCCATTATCTTGAAAAGTATTATAGGTAGAGTAAAAGTGAAAAAACAAAAATGTTCAGCATATGAAGATCTACAAAAATGTCAAAAGGCCCAAATTGTTAGGTCCCTAGTCCTGGGAGCTATTTTCCCTTTTAAGTGGAATTTTCATGGTTTTGGATGTTTTTGACATTATCTTGAAAAGTATTATAGGTAGAGCAAAAGTAAAAGAAACAAGAATGCTGAGTATGCAAAGATCTACAAAAAAGTGAGAAGGACTGATATTGTCGGGTTGTCCCTTATGGGAGTTATATCCCCTTTTAAGTGGACTTTTCATGTTCATGGATGTTTATTGTTATAATCTTGAAAAAAAGTATACTAAGTAGAATAAAAGTGAAAGAAGCAAAAAATGTTCAGCATGCAAAGATCTACAAAAAAGTCAGTAGGGCTGAAATTGTTGGGTTGCCCCTTATGGGAGTTATTTCCCATCATTAGTGGATTTTTCATGTTTTTTGACATTATCTTGAAAAGTATTATAGGTAGAGTAAAATGGAAAGAAACAAATTATGTTCAGCATGTAAAGATCTACCAAAAAGTCATAGGGCCAAAATTGTCAGGTCACTCCTTATGGGAGTTATTTCCCCTTTTTGTGAATATTTCATGTTTTTGGATGCTTTTGCCATTATCTTGAAAAGTGTTATAGGTAGAGTAAAAGTGAAAAGAGCAAAACTGTTTAGCTTTGAAAGGCTACAAAAAAGTCAGTAGAGCATTCAGATATCTACAAAAAGGTCATAAGGGCTGAAATTGTCAGGTCACTTCTTATGGGAGTTATTTCCCCTTTTAAATAGATTTTTCATGTTTTTGGATGTTTTTTTTTTACATTATCTTGAAACGTATAATAGGTAGAGTAAAAATTAAAGAAATAAGAATGTTCAGCATGCAAAGATCTACAAAAATGTCAATAGAGGTTATATTGTCGGGTTGCCCCTTATGGGAGTTATTTCCTCTCTTAAGTGGATTTTTCATGTTCATGGATGTTTATTTTTTATTATCTTGATAAGTATACTAAGTAGAATAAAAGTGAAAAGGCAAAAATGTTAAGCATGTAAAGATCTACAAAGAAGTTAATATGACTGAAACTGTCAGGTTGCCCTTTATGGGAGTTATTTCCCATTTTAATGGATTTTTCATGTTTTTGATACTTTTTTCCTATTATATTGAAGGGTATCATGGATAGAGAGAAAGTAAAGGAAGCAAAAATGATCAGCACACAAAGATCTACAAAAAGTGAATAGGGCTGAAATTGTCAGATTGCCTTTTTAGGAGTTATTTCCCCTTTTCAGTTTATTTTAAAATTTTTGGATGTTTTTTTGACATTATCTTGAAAAGTATAATTGGTAGAATAAAAGTGAAAGAAGCAAAAATTTCAGCAAGGAAAGATCTATAAAAAATTCAATAGACCTGAAAATCAGACCATCCCTTTTGGGAGTTATTTCCCCTTTTAGTGCATTTTTGCGTTATTTTATAAAATTTTAGACATGTTTTACTTCTTCTCAAGAACCAGTGGACTAAGTTTAGCCAAATCTGACTTGAAATTTTTTCTCAGATGACCATTAAAGTCAGTTGGGTCTCTTGTTGTATAGGCATATGCATTTGAAATTTTTAAGTTCCAATGAAAAAATGTTATAAAATGTTATAGGATCATCTGTCTTAGATGACTGAAAATTCAAATTTATTAAAAAGAATGTCAACTCTTCCGCTGTAAAGAACCAATGCTTCAGTTGCTTTTATATTAGGACCATTAGGATCTTTTAGTCTTTGTCTTCAAAGTTTGCATATGAAAGTAACATCTGGCAGTAAGTACATATATTAATGGGCTCAGAAGGGACATTTAAATATATGTATGTGGCTTACTATTATACCTAGGTAGTAGTCAATGCGCTCTGATTGAATTACAATGTATATGTGATCACATGACATTGTTTGAATAAGAGAACTCGGGATAATTGAAGCATGAGATAAATATCCTAGGAAGGAAATATAAAGTCTAACCTGTACACCTTTATTAAACAGTCACCTTTTCTAAACCATCAGTTGTACATTGTATTTCCTCCCATTGTTGCTGTTATATAATTGTACCCCAATAAGCAGTCACTTTCCTAATGTGGTGACTAGTTCCCTTCACTCTAAATTTACCAATTGATGCAAGTAAATGGCTATTGAAATTTCAATGTACTGATCACTTGTGATCCAGACATATACTGGTTGCATTATTATTGCTGGTTTTCGCCCTGCTAATTCTGTATGTTTAAGTGTTTAAGATACCTTCGGTTGTTATTGATATGCGTATTGATTTGTGTGGCTGTATTACAATCATTTATGTATTCAGGCCTGGATTTCTTGAAAAAAATTTCATGAATTTACAAAATGTCTTGTTTCAAAAATCTATTTAAACTCAGCTAAAATTTTACTCAAGTTGTGTTTCTCAAAGCAAAGTTAGTAATTTCTCAGCTAAGTAAAATTTCTTACACAGCAGAATGCAGTTTTTCCTTGCCCAAAGTAGCCCCTGAAAAGTGAATAAAGTTAACATTTATACAAGAACTCTGAATAATGAATCTATTTATTTACTTGTACAGAGAGTCATGGTAAACAGCTGCAAGATGATATTGCCAAGTTACTGTCATCTTATGGCCAAACGATGCAAGAAGCTTTGAAAGAATTAAGAGGTAAAGAGAAGAACAAGAGAGAGAGAGAGAAATGTCACAAAGTTTTTGAAAGTCTTAGGTATGACTTGGCACAAGAATTGAACGATTGACCTACCACTTGTAAGGCAATAAATCTTACTAGATAAATGCTTCCAGTTTATCCTAAAATAGGATACTTTGAAATTTCTAAAATGTTACCATATAGGTAAAAGGTGGTTATATTTAGGCCAGTTAAATTTTGGAAAACAATGTTGAGAATTGGTAATACATGACAAACACTTCTTGATTTGAGTAATACAGGACATTTTATCATCAAAGAAATACAGGATAGTTCTTGATCCTAGAGATGCAGGAACATCTTGATCCCAGTAATACAGGGCTGTTCTTGATCCTAGTGATACAGGACAGTGCATGATTCTAGTGAAACAGGACAGTCCTTGATCCTAGATATACAGGACAGTTCTTGATTCTAGTAATACAGGACCGTTCTTGATCCTAGATGTACAGGAGGGTTCTTGATTTTAGTAATACAGTGCACTTTATCATCCAGGAAATTCAGGATATTTTTTTATCCTAGAGATACAGGACAGTACTTGATCCTAGTGATGCAGGACCATTCTTGATTTTAGTAAAACAGGACAGGTCTTGATCCTAGAAATACAGAACAGTTCTCTGTCCTAGTGATGCATGACAGTACTTAGTACTAGTAATACTGGACAGTTCTTGATCCTAGTGATACTTGGAACTTTATCATCCAAGAAATACAGGACAGTTTTTAATCCTAAAATTACAGCCTAGTCCTTGATACTAGTAATACAGGACAGGTCTTAATCCTAGTAATACAGTCCAGTCCTTGATCCTAGTAATACAGGACAGTTCTTGATCCTAGTAATACAGCCTAGTCCTTGATACTAGTAATACAGGACAGTTCTTGATCCTAGTAATACAGCCTAGTCCTTGATACTAGTAATACAGGACAGTTCTTGATCCTAGTAATACAGTCCAGTCTTTGATACTAGTAATACAGGACAGTTCTTGATCCTAGTAATACAGCCTAGTCCTTGATACTAGTAATACAGGACAGGTCTTGATCCTAGTAATACAGCCTAGTCCTTGATACTAGTAATACAGGACAGTTCTTGATCCTAGTAATACAGTCCAGTCTTTGATACTAGTAATACAGGACAGTTCTTGATCCTAGTAATACAGCCTAGTCCTTGATACTAGTAATACAGGACAGTTCTTGATCCTAGTAATACAGGACAGTCTTTGATACTAGTAATACAGGACAGTTCTTGATCCTAGTAATACAGGACAGTTCTTGATCCTAGTAATACAGTCCAGTCTTTGATACTAGTAATACAGGACAGTTCTTGATCCTAGTAATACAGGACAGTTCTTGATCCTAGTAATACAGGACAGTCTTTGATACTAGTAATACAGGACAGTTCTTGATCCTAGTGATATAGGACAGTTCTTAATCCTAGTTCTACGGGACATTTCCTGATCCTAGAAATACAGGACAGTTCTTGATCCTAGAAATATGATACACTTCTCGATCCTAGTAATACATGTACAGGACAGTTCTTTATCCTTCTAATACATGTATAGTATATTTCTTGATCCTAGTAATATATAACACTTCTTGATCCTAGGAATACAGAACAGGTTTTGATTTTAATAATACAGGATTGTTCTTGATCCTAGTGGTACTTGATCCTTGTACAGGACAGTTCTTGGTCCTATTGATACATGACATTTCTTGATCCTGGTAAAACATGTCCAGGACAGTTCTTGATCCTAGTAATACTCATTTTGTGACATTTTGTTAGTGATAAAAGTTTTTTCAACAACAAAAGAGAAAAAAATCAAATAAATAATCAAATAAACTTGCACGCACAAAATATAGAAGTTATAATTATAGAAGTTATAGAAGTTATAATTTTATTTATCCTACAAAACTCTGACTTGAATCAATCAGACTTGAATTAAATGAATTTGTATAATTTTTAGGGGAAGAGACAGGGAGTAAGGACACTAGGCATGACCAGCTGTCTGTCAGGGATCTCCTGTCTACTCACTGTGATAATCAAGGTAAATAAAATGTAGATTCCATAAAGCTAGAAGCTCGTCTTTTGTCTATCATCGTGGGGCTTTTGTTGTATGGTGTTACACTTTTAGACATTTTCAGCTTCTTCTCAAGACCCAATGGACTATATATAACCAGTCTGGTTAGAAATGACTCTACCTAGTAGGATTTATCAAAGGATTACTGTGGCAAAGTTCAAGGTCACTGTGTCAAAGGTCACAGGCAGAAAATATGTTCTTCTTACATTTTATACTCCGGCATAGTTGAATAATTAATCAAATTTGCGAAGTGAACACGTATAGGCCCTGCTGTCCTCTTGTTTTAAAAAGTCACATGATAAATAATTTTTGAAAGTTGAAACTAACAGTTTTACATATTTTTTTTTTTAGACATTTTCAACTTCTCAATAATAATTGGGCCAATTTTAACCAAACTTTGTAGGAGTAATCCCCACGTGAAGCTGCATAAAGTTTGTGATTGAAAATGGACCAAAACTTGGTACATCTTTAAAAATCTTCTCTTGAACCACTGATCAAATGACTTTCAAATTTTGTATGCATGATTGTTGAATCAATATTTACAAAGTTTGCGAATGAAAACAAATCTGTTCATAAATGAGAAATAAGAGAGGACTTCAAGGTACATAGGGTACAGTGTTAAAATGGCTTATTAAGTAAAAAATTAATTGATGTTTTTGATTCAGAGATATATGAGAAAGTTGTTACGAACTTTCTAAAGATCATGAGGTCAAAGGTCAATATATCAGCTTTTATATAAACTTTTAAACATGCTTGATTTCTCAAAAACCAATGGGCCAATTGTAACCAAAGTTGGTAGGAACTTTTCCCATGTGAAGCCATATAAAGTTATGCTATTGTGATAAGCACCAGTACAACATTTTCAGAGTGTTAAATGGATAAATGCCTGATTTAGCAAATTATAGTTATCACAGCCCAGATATGGAATTGGAATCCATATCACAACCCTTCTGATATGGAAGGCAAATTTAGAAGGTATCATAAGTACAAAATAACTGTAAGTATGGATAAAAACTTTATAGCTAACACATGTACAACCAGCTGTACATTGCCTTTACCATGGATGGTTTGATTGGTGGCTTATTTTCTTGTGCTATTTCAATAATTATTTATTATTTAATGTTATCAATTAATATTCAATGCACATGTGTAAAAATAATGAAACAATTCTTACATGCTTGTAAAAAGAAGTGTCACATATTTACATTTCATGTTGGAAAATTGTAGTATGTTTATTTACAAATTTGATGCTTTATTTCATCCATAATGTTTACACACAAGCGAGTGAATCACAAGCTACATGATTTCATTGCTATCAAGGGGATTAAAAGATATTAGTACATTACAAAAAATATGATATCTGATAGTCATTGTTTTGTGGATGGAGTATTGTACACAACAGCTGTTTACCGCGGAACAAAAGACACTGTTACTTCTAAACAGCTGTGATAAAAAAAAACTTGTTTTAACTTTACCTCTCCTGATTTTCATATCTTTTGTTGTAAATGAAACATTATAGCAGTATAGCAGCAATATATATTAAACTATATATTGTAATTACAGCTATATATTTTTAATAGATCATTTAATTTTTAACATCAATAAAATCTGTTATGCTGTTGATGTGAAAACACATCAAAATAGTGGCAAGTTGCTTGTCACAAATAAGCATCATTTGAAATGGACATTGACCAAAACAATTCTTTTATGAGTTATGATCTATCAGATATTACAGAATGCATTCAGTTGAATAGTCATTTTGGAATGTTGGGGGGGGGGTTAACTATTCTCACCTTGTCAGCTTGTTCTTCAAAATGGCTGAAGTGATTTTGACACATGAAGTAAGTGATCAAGGTCCATGTTTGAATACCTTTAAGAATTGTCTTTTTGCAATTAAAGCTAGGTGAGTAATTACAGGTTGGGGGTTTCTAGTTCTGACAATTCTAGCATCTCCCTTGAAGTCACTGAGGCATTTTGATTTAAATTTGGCCTGATTTTGTTGTTGTTGTACCTTTTTAAAATTTTGCCTGACAAGCCCATTTACCATCAAACTTTTACCAATTCTGATAGATCTATTCAAAATTATCCAAAATCTTCTTTTTGGAAAAAAAGCCCAGTTTTGATGAGATTGGAGATTTTTTGTTTAGCTGGATTAGTTATTTATGTTTTTATGAGTGATTATGCTAATTGAAATATAATTTTCTTTTAATACATAAGAAATAATTATAGAAGAAATTTGAGAAAATATCGAATTAATGAAATGCCAGGATAAAAGCAATTATTCTTGAAGTGGTATTTTAGAGATTTTATCGACAAAATGGATTTTGATTTTTTTTCAATTGAAGGTTGGACAGAGATATTTCTGATGCCGCACCTGAAGTCTGACAAATTCTTTATAAAGACAAGAGCCTGCAAAAAGGTTGAGGAGATTCTCGAAAAATTCCACCGTGTGACTATTATTGGTCGTCCTGGTTATGGTAAGACAGAACTTGCTGTACATTTGTTGTTGGAATTCCACAAAAGAAATATGGGGATACAGGTAGTGGATGACATAAATTTGATAAGCTTGAATGTGAAAAATCAAATTGTGCTGATAGATAACATATTCGGCAATCATCCATTGACAGAAAGTAAAGTATCATCCTGTTGGGAAAAGTTAGACAAGCTTCAACGAATTGCAGATACATCACTTAAAACTGAAAATCCATATAACATCTTCTTCATTATAACATCTAGGAAACATGTTCTTGAAAAAGCTAAATCAATAATTGGTTGTCAAAATAAGTTTCTGAAAAGTGAATCTGTTGTAGATATATCATCTGAACAGTGGATGTTAGATGATGAAGAGAAAAAACAAATTTTGGAGAAAAAATTAGAACAGGCAAGTGACGGAGTAATGCAGTTGCCAGTGATTACAGTGAAACAGTATGCCGAGATCTGCAGGTGTGATCCACCCCTTGGATTTCCTCTGTGTGCACAAATATTCCCACATGAACCCGAGTATCACGAAGATGAAATGATTTTAAGCTTTTTCACATCTCCTGTGGAATATATAAAGAAAAGAATATATAGTTACATAAATGAGGAAGAGGATCACAAAGAGTACCACAAAACATTGTTCCTTTTGCTAATGTTTAGTAAAGGACCCATTTTCTTGAAAAATATTGATCAATGCCGGTCACTTTTCGAAAAGAACAAACTAAACTTTTCCTGTGGGAAAGATTTGACAGGAATTGAGAAAGTGGCTGAAAGTCTTGAGGAAACTCTTGTGAAGCGCTCGTGTGATGGAAGCTATACATTTTTGCATGAGAGCATTTTTGAAGCTATGCAGGTTGTTTTTGCTGAATCCTATTTTGAAGCAGTCATCGAAAGACTAGATATTTACAAAATTTTGAATGCAGTTAGAATAGAGGAAACTCCTGTTCATGGAGCAATAATTGTACAGGAAAAGAATTGGCACCTTTTATCAAAGCGTTTAATTGCTGAAATATTGCAGGGAAATATTGCAACAGTTAGCAATTACTGTGTTTTGACACACAGGGAGTTTGTTGATGTTTTCTTCAAGATATTGAAAAAGAAGCCAGCAGAGGACATATTTAATGTAAAAGACAAGGAAACAAATGAAGGTTTCTTATACCATACCTTGAAAAGTGGGCTTGGAATTCTTTTTGAAAAATTACTTATACTACTTGATAGTGTTTCCCCTCAACAGTTAGAAATTGAGACTCGGGCAAGAGAAAAAAGAGATGAAATGCATAGCAATACAGATTCAGATGACACTCAAGCAAATCAAATCACAAATAGATCACATACAAGAATAGATAAGAAGACACTCCTGTCCTCTGCTTTGATTGGTGGCTGCTACAATCCAGATTGTTTAAATCTGGTAGAAAAACTCTTGAGGTATAAGGAGTCAAATCCAAGTTACTGCAGCTCATGTCAATTAATGAGTAAGGGGGATCATTTATGTGCTCTTGAAGTTGCTGCACATGTGTCAAATGAAAATGTCATTCGTTTGTTGCTTGAGAATAATGCCATCATCCCTCATGGAAAGTGGAAGGAATGGAAGGGATGGGAAATTCTTAAGTGTGCAGCAAAGTACAAAGACGAGCAACTGTGTAGCAGTTATCTGTTAAAGGACAAATCACAACATGAAGAGGCCAATTTGATTTCTTCCATGATATACACACATGAAAGAGTTTATAAGTATATGGATAGTTTAGAATACAGCAAAGTATTTTTTTCACTTGTAAAACATGTACAAATGACACCAAAACTTGTCAGTGTCATGAAAGAACTTAATGTTGATATCAATAGTCAGAATGAAAGTGGTGAAACTTACTTGCATGTCATCATCAATACAAATTCATTCGAATTTATTCTTGACACTGATACTGAGTGTTTAAGTAGTACTTATAATATCATTGATTCTGCCAATGAAGACAATACTATTCCAACAACAAGAATAGCTCAACCAAAAATGCTGAACATTTCAAGGAAAATCAAGATGCAGTCCATTGAGACACTAACAAAAGAGGGATGTGATCCTAATTTGAAAAATAATAAAGGCCTTACTCCTCTTATGGAAGTACTTTTAAAAGATGAAGTTGACCTCGAGACTGTTTCGTGTTTATTACAACATGGTGCAAACCCAAATGACAGGGACAAATTTGATCGAACATCTCTTCATATTTGTATTGGGTCTGCATTGTCAGATGAAATGTGTGATAGTGTTGTAAAAGAATTACTTTTGTTTGGTGCTGATATCAGTGCTGCCAGTTATACTGAACAGTCACCAATATGCCTGGCAGTAGAAATGCTTCCGAACCGAATAAGAGCATTTACAACACTTGTTCATTCTCAAAAATGTACAGATAAAATGAATACAGATAATCCATTACATCTGTGTATAGAGAACCAGGGCATATCCGAAGATGTAAAAATTCGAGCATTGGATGTGATAAGAGACTATCAGAATTGTTGGTGTGTGAATCAGAATGGTCAGACACCTTTGATGTTGTGTGTGAAGCACTGTCCAAAAATGACAAAACTGCTACAGTTGATTTCAAATCACATCAGTGAAATAGAATGTAACAATGATGTCGACATATCAGACAAAGATGGAAACTCTGTCATGCATATTCTTGCATCACATGTGACTGAGGACAACATGCAGTATATCTTGCAAGCTCTAGAGAACATTGGCCAAAAGAAACCAAATTTAAACTTAAAAAATAAAAACGATCTTACCCCAGTTATGATTGCTCTTCAACAGAACTCGGATAGCATAGATGTGGTGAAAAAAATGTTTGAATTTGGTGCAGATATTAACATGAGGGATGGTACAGGAAATGATATATTGCACCAGGTTATGGCTCAGTCACATAGAAGAAGTTCAACAGTGGTGCATAGGTCTGCATCAAGTAATTGGCAATACTCGGAAGGATTAGACAGTGAAGAGGATCTAAAAAGTCTGATATTTCCTCTTCTTTCAAGTGCAATAGCAGATGATTTAAATGAGAGTTTCTCTGTGCAAGTAATGCCATTGCCTTCATCTAAAAGTAATGTTGCTGAACTTGTTCAGTTCTTGCTTGGGAATAGAAATCTTGATATCAATCAAAAGGATAATAAAGGTGGCAGTTACCTTCATCATTGTGTAAAATCAGTAGCGCTTACTGATGAAGAATCTGCAGAGGTTTCCCAAATGTTACTAGATAAGGGATTACATGTTGATGATAAGGATGAAAATGGCAAATCAGTGCTGGACCTTGCTATTGAATTCTCTCCTACAAAGTTTGAGACGATAAAATTAATGTTCAATAATAGCAAAGAAAAATGCAGTGAAGCAGCAAAGAAACTGTTGAATGATTTAACTCAATGTGGGTTTTTGTACCCAGACCTTATATCATTTTTGCACACAAAACGGTATTTAAGTTATGATAGTTCAGAAACTGAAAATTTCTTCCATGTTTTAGCAAAATATGGGTATGAATCTGTTATCCCTGACGCTGACAAAAAAATATTTTCATTACTAAAAGAAACATGCTCTATCAATCATACTGATCACAACAAAGCAACCCCACTTCATGTAGCATGTAAAAATAAATGGACATCAATTAGCTGCTTCCGAAATTTCATTGTTAATGGAGCAGATGTGAATATAAGTAATCAGGAATCCGAGTCTGCTCTGCATCTTATTGTAATGTCTGAGAGAGATGATTTTAAAGTAAAATCCATTATTCGCTTAATGATTGAAAATGCCAATAGCCAAACAGACTTGAATTCAGAAAACAGATATAAGACAACGCCTCTTTCACAAGCAATCTTGCTGAATAAAGAAAGGGAACAAGTGATTAAGATATTAGTTGAAAAGGGAGCTGATGTTAATGTGAAAAATCGTGATGGAGACACTGCCCTACATCTCTGTCTGTCTTCAGATAAATCTGATTCAAAGGCGGACAAGATATTAGAAATCTTACTGACTTCTAAGAATGTGGACATAAAGTGTGAAAACAATCGGGGTCTTACACCTCTTCACGTTGCGATGTCACACACAGGCCACAGTCGTGTGGCTTGCATACTGAGGCTCTTAGATCATGGAGACTGCAATATGAGAAATGTGGACATATCTGGCCGTTCCATGATGTACAATTTAGTAGATCACCTTGATGGCCATGAATGCATTGTTTCACTTGAGAGACTTATTAGAGCAACTTTATTAGTTTTACATGGTGGCAAAGCATTGACAACTGCGGACGATGGAAGGAATGCCCGCTCAATCTGTGAAAGAAAAAAACTGAAACGTTTGCAAAAACTTATAACTATCAACGAAAGCAACCAAGATGAAATGCTGCAAGTTTTGAATGAATCTTTCGTACAAGTATCGGGTAGGTACATTCCACAGGTTTACCCTTCAGTTGAATATAAATCTTTGAAATTGAACAGGAACATGATCTTGTTTATTGAAAGATGTTTATCTTACCTATTAAACTGTAATCTGACAGAAAAGGAAGACACAGTTGAAGAGAGAAGTAGTGATGTGGTTTAATAAAACTTCCAAAACGTGTGTAATATTGCTGGAGCTTACAAACATTTTTACCACCTTGACCCATCTACATTTTAGTCGCTGTAGTAAGAAAATGTGTTTGAGAAAAACTATGCTACCGATGTTTTAGTCATGAAATCAAACACGAGGTATTAGACATTGGAATAAATAACATTTCTAATTATTTTAATGATCTAGTTTTAAAATAAAATAATCAGTTTCCATGCCTTGTAATAAGCAACACATTTACAAATTAGGAATACATTATATATATAATGTTATAGGCTACATGTCAGAGGCGTCGGAAGCAAATTGAAAGTGTGGGGGGGGGGGGCACTTAACCAACTTAAAACACACACATACGCCAGAAATGTTTGGGAGCTAAGCCCCAATTTTCAACACCTATGTCTATCTTTGCAGTAAAAGTGGGGGGGGGGGGGGTCCCCCCCCCGCCCGGCTTCCGACGCCTATGCATGTTATATAATGTATATGTTCTGGATATGCTGTTATGTGCTGTATCCATTTGGTACCTTATCTATGTTTGTATTGTCATTGTTTGCATATGCGCACTGGTACTAAAGAATCCTGCATGGTAGTCTGAGCTGACCAGATGGTTTTCCGTTTTACTTTTCAACTTCAAGCATCGTGTTAATAGATGCAAACGCAGCATTTGCAAAATGTAAACTGACATTGGCGACAAGGTGAATATTTTGCTTTCAAATCAACAAAATGGCAGCATTAATTGGAAAAATTTTAAATTTCGATGATGCACTGGAGACATGTGAATTGTATGCAAAATGGCTAGAGAGATTTTTTATTGCTAAAGACATTGATAATGATAAAAATGTTGCTTCTCTACTTTCACTTGTTGGTCCAAGGACTTACGATCTCCTCAAGAATTTATTTGTTCTGCCAAATCAGCTGACAAAACGTTCGCTGAATTAAGTGAATTACTTTAGAAACACATAAATCCAAAACCATTAGTCATACCAGAATGATTTATGTTCCACAAACGTGATATGAAAGCCGGCGAGGGAGTCTTCCAGTATGTTGCGGAAATATGCAAACTCACGATATTGTGAATTTTATGACCAACTAGAAGATGCACTTAGGGACCGTTTGGTGTGCGGTTTGTAAACATTCAAAAGATGTCTCTTGTCCGAGAGTAACCTAACCTTGGATAAGGCCATAAAAACTTCACTCCCAATGGAAACTGCTGCTTTGGATGCTTCCGAGCTACAACTTGATACAGGGACAGTTTTATCCATTATTTCAGTAAAAGTCTATAAAGCTTCACTAAAAAGGTACAAACTCTAACCCAGTACTAAAGTACTTAAATTGGGCAAACTGAAAGGAATTACAGCTCACCTTAATCTTAAGGAGAAAGCACAACCAAAATTCCTGGAGGCCTGAAGTGTACTCTTTACTTAACGCTATAAAGATAGAAAGCAAGCTCGATCATTTACAAAATAAAGGGATCGTTTCACCTGTCAAACACAGTGACTGGGCAACTCCTATTGTTCCTGCCATAAAAAAGGATGGTAGTGTGCGCATGTGTGGAGAAAGCTTTTGAACTTTTAGGAAAAAAAACACTTCCCGAACTGGTCATCCTGTTTTGTTTTTGGAACACTTTGTTCTTTACTGGCAGAACAAACATGGCTCAATGACCGAATGACAGTAGGAAGCAAATCGCTTTTTTTTTGTCTTGGAAGGGGCTTGATCTTTACTACACTGGATGCACAGGTGTCTATTTTTGTTGAAACATCTGTAGACCAGGTATACACAGAAGTACAGGTAAGACTCTATGAGGTTTGTTCAGCCTCTGGTACTTGGCACGTTTTGCAATGATGACCAATATAACTAATCTGTCTTTTATACCTGCTGTGTACAAACAATTACAAATATGTCGGCTGTATGGGGATATGAAGTGGTAATGTTTCAAAACATTTTTTTTCAAGATACATTTTTTTAAATTAGAAATTCAAAAAGCTTTTTATCTTCGAAGTTCAACTCTAAGATACGAAAGTATACAGTATACATTAATCAAGCTTCGTCATGTGTATTTAAATCAGTGCACTCATATTTTAGCGCTCTGAGGGTGCAGAATCTTTAATTCGCGCTAATAATTTTATTAGTTTTCATTTATGTAGAATGACGGGGTGGAGAAATTTTAATGCTGCACTTTAATTAGCACAATTACTTGAGCATGAAAGGCGCTATTATTAGAATACCGCTAAAATACACATACGGTAATTGAAAAAGGCTATTATTGTGTTTGTGTGCTTACGTTTGTAAATCAACACAAACACAAACATGGATGCGTGTTATTTGGGTCATGGAAGTTATATTTTTTTATTGTTTTTACATTTTGATGGGTGAGTTAAGATATAGATTTATATCGAATATTGTTGTGTTCAAACTAAATCAAAATGTTTTGTTTTCGTGCAATGTAGTACAATTATCTTACTTATATTCATAGAGAAACTTGCCTGAATAATAATATGGTGCCTAATGACTTTAATGGCTCAATTTTTATATTACCCATCAATATTTCAATTATGTGAACCGTAAATGTGAAATATTAAAGTTGGTTGAAAACTTTTCAACTTTTCCGTGTAGAAAAGACGGAATTTATATTATATTTGTTTTACAAACTCTTTGTTTTTTAAGATTTTGTGTTTTTCGTAAACTACCAAGTCATTGAATATAGTCATTTTTGCTATTACTAAGAGCAGGTAAGCTAGAAGTATTTTTATGCATTTTACAAAACTTTTTTATAAATCTTTTTGTGACCAGAGCCGTTTTAGGGTGTTTATATTGTACAGTAAATATAGTTTTCATGTGCTAATATCATACTAATTGAAATTTGTCATACATGAGACAGTATTTGTGGATGGGTGTATATATATCAGACGGATGGAAAAAAGAGAACATCTGATGAAAATCTTCCTATTTACAACTCGGGTATCACAATACAATAGATGTGTACATGTATTTTCCACATGTTGGAGTTGTGTAATTGCGGTAATAGAATATGTAGATTAATATGTAGATTTAATTAAGAAAGTTGCCAATTTTTTGTAACACAAATCAAGTGGTTCTAGTATACGTCTATAAAATCGCACCTAAAGGTTCTGTCAAAAACCAAAACAGTGCTGACTTTTTTTAAAACAAAAATTTGGGGTATACAGGTAAAACACTTTTCATTGCTACTTCAAGGCAGTACTGTATATTTTACAGTAAATTTTGTGTCGAAAACTAGCCTGTTATGATTTAATTTAGAACTCTTAAGTGATTGTGTTTGTAAACAGGCGCCATTTTATCTTGATACACAGCAAACGTTACATGCATGTTTGAGTACGTAAGGAAAACGTCTGGAGGATATATTTTACATATGGAATACGCATGTTGAATACACCATGTGTTGTATGTCTGTTTGATTTCACAATAAAAACATGTAAAACATAACATACGAAAACATGCATTCTGAAATGCCTGTAAATCATCTGTTTTTCATGCATATTACATTTACATATTAGTGTTTTTTGTATATTGAGTAAATGTGCAATTTTCTGTAATATTGATTAAGAACATACTTTCTTGCATATCTAATTGAATAAAGACTTTCATTTATCCAACTATGAGAGATGTAAAGGTACTTCCCACAATAAAAAAAAATGGGTATCCCAGCTTAGGTCACTTGGTCAGATGTCATTGGGTTTTCCAGCCTACCGGATAGTTTCCTTCTTTAAACATCAGTTGGTGTTTCAGCCTAGTATTTTACTTAATCAGACACTATGTTTGTTTTACGCCAACAGACGTTTTACATTCATTAAACACACGAAATACATGCTTTGTTACATACGTTTTTCATGCGTGGTCCTCATCATGCGATAAACACACGTCTACAACAGGCTTGCAGTTTTGGTTTGTAGAACAACTCATGTTTTTACATTTATGAAGAGTGTATGTATGGAAAATATTTTAGTTAAGTTAAGCTTTTTTACCTGGGCCTGGCACCATAACAATTGAGAATTTACTCAAGTCTGAGAATATTCTCAACTTGGCCTGCTCAGCCAATCATATTTCAGGATTAACCAAAATTTAGTTACGTTTTTAAGGTTAATGGTGCTGGGACCAGTTCATAATGTCGTATACGATTTGATGTGATATGATTACATCAGTGTGTTTTTTTAAAACTTGTTTCGAATCCATGCCGCCCTTTTATATCCTTTATATATGATTTTTAATGATTGTGGTAATACTGAGAAAAGTATGTGTTAACATGTTATTATCAATTATTAACCAGTGACGTAAAATACACCGGGAATTGTCCATTTAATATGATTCCGTGTGTCTTGGAAATGGAATGTAAACGATTTCCGAGAATTGAACATTCCGGAATGAACTTTCTATATTTAGCAGACGAAAACAAAGAAAATACACTACTCAAAGTTTGCTTAGCACCAATAATATTTTGTACATTATATTTTGTTATATGCCAGTTATTAGTTTTATTTATTTTATGCACCTGATTAGTAATTTATAAAATATTATAGACCGATGTTTCAACAAAAAAAAATCAATTTTTGCCAAAAGAAGAAAACCAAAAAAAAAGCTCATTTTGTCGCATTTTTGATAAGCTTTCAGAAAAACATAACCTCTAAAAATACTCCGTTGGGAACTACTTACTTGGATATCGAGAATCTCATCTCAATACCGCTGGGCAGTCAATGTGCCTCCGTCAAGGACAACAAGTTCAGTGCGTCCTTCCCAATTGATTTTACCCCAGACCATTGTTGAACCTCAAGCTTGAAACCTTTCCCCTGGCCTTCGCCATACTCTAGCACACCTATCTGTGTAGTCTTTGCAGTACCGAGACTCATCGGTAAAGAGGACAGGACGCCAGTCCATCTTGCTCCAGCCAGGATCGTCCATGGCGGTGGTTTGAAGACAGGGGGGTCCGTATGTGTGGTCTTCTCGACCGTAGACTACTTTCGTGCAAACGTGTGTGTATGGTTTGGGTTGAAAGACGACGGATCCCGGAAGCATTTTGAAGGTCAGAACAAAGTTGGGATGCAGTTGTATTGCGAATGTCGAATTGTTTCTGATAGGAATATCCGGTGAAGGCAAACAAACCGACCTGTTTATCAGAGATGCTTGACAAAGTTGCACTAGGCCTAATTCTCTTTTTTTTTCTGTTGTAACTACAAGGCGAACTTTCATTTCTGTGCCAGACTGTGGTTTGCGGTTCTGGTCATAATGTAACAGTCACGGATATAGGCAGAATAACAGTCTAGTCCATCAGCTAGCTTTTGTGACGGGACGGTTAGAGTTTATGTGATATTCTATTCTTTATTGATTTGTTCATGTATTCTTACGCTGAAAAGTAAAGCGGTTAATACTCGGGACACGCGACTGCATATACAGAATATACAATATATCGCTCTATATACTTGCAATGAAGGGAATTTCAGTCAGTATGTAAATATATATAATGTAGACTTCACAATAATTAATGGAAAACTTGGTGCTTAGCAAACTTTGAGTAGTATATAAGTCCCTGACAGAGTCTCGCACAGAAATGCACAAGACGTGAAGACTCCAGTCATTATAACTTAAACAGTTTTTGTTTGAACTAATATCTTATGGGCTATACAGATCTATCGTATACAAAATGTACTAAAACAACGTTTTTACACAATTCATTTAAGTGGACATATCTGACGTCACTTGCTTATGACGCACAAGAAATGCACTGTGATGTAATAATCATGAAATTAAAGAATGAGCACTAACTGTAGAAGCAGTACGAGGAGTATCGTCGGAGTTTATTTTGCTTATAGTGGCTTCACATTTATTGTTTTAGTTGGCTTTTGTTGGTTATTTGAAGTCTTTGGTTAATACAGGTGTCATGAAATGGATGTTTTCATATTGATCCTGTATTTTCACCTCGAGCCAATATAGCTGACCATGGCCCAGTACGACTGTAATGGGGCATAATACAGGATCAATATGAAAACTTCCATCTCGGGCATAATACAGGATAAATATGAGATACATCCATTAAGTAACATTATGATACTGAATTGTTCTGACTTTCTATTGGAGCTATTTTCCATATTAAGTGGAATTTTTTGTTATGATTTTTATAGTATATTGTACTAAATGAATTAGTGTTTTATGATTTTGTCAATTTTTGGAAACTTGAAAAACAGCATGAATGCAAGTGTACGAAGTAAAATTGTTCATCACACACACACACACACTCTCGGATTGAATATTCAGGTGAGCAATACAGGCTTCTATGCCTTTTGTTAACGGTGATATATGTTTAAGTATGTGTAGTTATATTTATCTCACTAAAGTATCTCCAGAAACACAAGTTTAAGCAAAAATAAATTTTTAATCCTACCACGACATTCAGTGAAAGAATATATGACCTTCATTCGTTAGTTTTTCTTCGTTTTTTAGAGCCCCGACAGTTTGTGTCCTGTGTGACAAGTGTCTGTTTTTGGCAAAACCTGTCCATTCTGTAAGTGCAAAAGGTGGTTATGACAAAAGACAAAATGATCAGTATAGTAAATCGAGTCATGGCCTCCTACACTTTAGGTCAACATAATAATATTTGTGTTTCCCACTACATATCCAAAAAGTCATAGGGTAGGTTAGTAGAAAAAACATTTTATTTTGAAAAATAATTTTCTTGTCTTTCCGTAAAAATTGATAGTGGTCGAACTGGCAAGGTATTTACTTATACCTGTACAGGGTCTACCAAGGTAAAGTGGCACATCCGGGTTTTGTCAAAAACCAAAACAAAACGGTCTACTTTTCAAAAATAGGTTGTACAGATAAAACATTGCCTTGCACGGATTCCATGAATTACTGAAGCTCGAATATTTTGTATCGACAAGAAGCTTGTCACCCCTGTTATGATTTAGACTCTTTGTGTTTGTAAACGTGAGCCAATTTACCGTGGTAGACCTATAATTCAACAGCAAGTATTGAAATTAAGAGAACATTATTTCAATCATGTAATTATCATCGAACAGTACTGTGGCATGTGATCTTGTAAATGTTAGCACACGATATTGACACTACACAAAGAAAACAACCATCCCTGGTTTTAACAGCAACTACACGTTGTATGTAATGTGTATATCAGCAAATTTGTCAATCAAATGTATCTGGAGAAGATACATCACGTTAAATATAATCAGGTTATACACTTGTGATGTGTGTGTTATCGGTGAAACAATTGATCATTTCACAATTTATTTGAATAATTAATTTTATCCTAATGATAGTAATATCTGGTCATGTCACGAATGATATATTCATGTTTATAAATTGTTTATATGATGAAGACTTTATTTCATTGATAATTTCATCTGAATAAAATTCTTAAAGATACTTTGTGGTTTTGATGTTGGGATGAAAAAATATTTTATGCGTAATATTGTCACTATTCATTTTATTATGTTTAGATCACATGATGGATTTCCCGTTACTTATCTCGTTATCATTGTAGACATGGACGCATTTCTTTCAAAGAATCATTCGTTCATAGATTGTATTACAGACATATTTATAGTTTGCAGTTTTTTTTTTAAATATTTGAACGCTTCTATTGAATGTTTTAAAGTATGGAAGGAAGTGAATAATAAATAAACAGTATCGCTCATATTGTCATAGTACATAGTATAGCAGAGATTAATTCTAACAATGACTTACTCTCGAAACTTTTTTAAAATATCTTATCCAATACGTTCACTGAAAGTTACTAAAACCAGGTAACGAAGATACAAGATTTTCCCTATACGTTATCAAAACAATTGTCGAACACGTTGTATTTACCATCGAAAGCATGTACATATACATATGATGCTCATTACTTCTGAAAGACCGCATCTGACAAACTTTGATGATTTTATCAACGAGACAATCTAATCTACAAAAAGTCCTCAGGGCGGATTTTTGATGGTTGCTTAGTGGAGTTATTCCCCCCTTTATATGAAATTTTCATGTTTTACTGTTTGGGGCTATTGAAAAGTAAAATAGATAAAAATGAAAGAAGCAAAAAGGTTCAGCATGTATAGGAAACAATGTTCAAAACATACCAGAAATTGTCAGGTGGATCTATATTGGAAATTTCATGTGTTTGCTATTACCTTTAGAATATTCATAAAAAATATAAGAAGCAAAAATAGTCCACACGCAAAGATCTACAATAAAGTCAAGAGGGTCGACATTGAAAGGCTGATGTTTGTGGTGGATGTATCGTGTTTTGACAGTTATCTTGAGAATATGATTTCCTCGCAAAGATCTATAAAAATGTCAACAGAAAATTGTATGGTCGACGCCTATGGAGTAATTGTCTTTCTCTAACGGATATTTCATGTTTGTGGCTGTTATCTTGAAAGTATAAAAAATAGAAAGTCAAAGGAGAAACATGTTCGGCACACAGATGCTTCCTTATTAGAGTTATTATGACGTTGAACATTTTAATGTGAAACGTTTTACAGCGATCATGCATATTCCGGCTGCTCACCGGTTTTTCTGCAGTTTTGAAACACACTTTAATGGATTTTCATGATTTTGCTTGTTAAGCAATGGTTAGTTCACCCCTTAGTGGAGAAGTAGAATTCTCATGATATTGTAAAAAATGTTAATATCTTTTTGTATAGATTCACTTTGGTCTTTAGAATTGTTAAGTGTCTTTCCCCCTTCTTCGTTAATATTTTTGCATTCGTTTTATGAATAATTCTTGTGTTTGTGCAAAAATGACCGCTAGTTTCACTTTTATTATAGCATTGAACGTTTTAACACTTCACCGTTTCTACAGTTTCGAAGCAATATAGTGCACTATAACTAAAGATTTTTGAAGGAGATTCAGTGTGTCTTATTTCTATTCATACATTTGTTATAACATCTATCGTAACAGTTATCACATTAGTAGGAAAATTAAACTAGAGGTATAATTTTGATACTTAAAGTCGTCTTCTTTTTTGTCTTTTCGTTTGTCAGAGTTATCTCCCATGTCAGCAGGTATCGATTGTGACGTCATGTCTGTACGTGAGAAAACAACGTCATTTTCACAAAAACATTTGAAACATTTTAAACACACAATAGGATCTATTTTCAACGTGCGCATGAATATCGAAGACTAGTATTCATTTTGTTGTTGAGACAACTCTCTTGCGTGTCATTGCAGCTGAAGTCCAAATATAAGTCATATTGAAGTACCGTTGTCCGATGGGATCTCGGTGTTTTAGAATTACATCTCCCATAACCCGTGCCAAGTGAAATTTTCAGTCGGGAAAGTTAAAAATCTGCCCCCACCTGTCCTGGAAAGTAAAATTACCGATAGGCTATCTAATCGTCACTGGATAATCTAGGGACCTACTAAAAAGAATTGTAATTACACTTAATAAAACCTGTGACTGAGCGTAATGCATTGTGTACATAATCAAGAGACAATCAATTGTCTTTCAAGTTACGAAAACATAGGGATTCAAGACTGTCAAGAACTGCATAATGAAAATACATTCGTGTACTTTATATTTATACCGCATACTTTATACTTTTGAATCATCCCCTTATCTCGACACCCAGCTGTGAAGTTGAAGTTTTCATTCAGGCTGTATTCTTCAGGTGATGTTAGTTATGGACACTACAATTTTATATTGTTATGACAATTTCAGCTAGAGGATAAGTTAGGCAAATTAAGGATTGAGGGACCTGGTGTGATTATGTACAACCTCAAGATAAATACTAAAAGCAGTCAAAATGTTGCATTTCGTAATTAAATTGCTAAAAAAATGAATGAAAAGTGGTTTTCTCTAAGTAGAATTTAGGCCGAATTTTTGCCTCCATTTTAAGCATTTTTTGTAATCTTGCCTTCTCTCTCTCGTTTGTTTTATCGACTACTTTTTAAGAAATAAAACTACGTTGCTTTTATTATTCATAAAACTAAAATATTTTCAAGACAAGTTAATTATAGGGCCTATTCATGCAAACTTCTTATTGGTGATATAAGCGCCAAGTGGCATGTAACCGTCATGGGATGCAAACTAATGTACATTCCAAACGATCATATCTATTTCATTAGTGCGATTCTAATCTGAAACATTATTTTCGATATTTTGAGTCGTAATTAGCAAGATGTTGTTGACATATCCGCATATAATGAATTGTTCAGCGATAGGGCCTATCTTAAGCCGTTGTCAGTATTTATATATCGCTGATCTTAGAATTATCGAGAATTAATTAGAATTCATTGCTGCACAATCAAAAAGATGGTGTAATTTGCAGGTATGCTTAATCCGGCACTTGATGTGTGTAGTCGCTGAATGGCTTGATATTGTAAAACAAAGTCAAGTAGGCTAGCTACTATGAATGTACCATTTTACTTTTTAATACCAGTTAGTGATATCACTCTTTCGAATAGGTGATATCACTTATGGGAATAAGTGATATCACTTTTATAAATTTTTAAGTGATATCACTTATACGAATGAGTGATATCACCTATTCAAAAAAGTGATATCACCTATTCGTTCGTTTTGTAAAGCGATATCACCTATTCGAATAGGTGATATCACTTATGAATCAATGCCAATGAATGGTCCCTACACAAAAATAAAATATATTCCTGGGTCTAACAAAAATATGACTTGTGTCATCTTCAGCATTATAAATTATCTATATTTTTTTGTTTCCTTACATTTGGTCCAAAGAATTATATAGGGTGTTTTAAGTTCAACCACTTTTAAAACAATTTTGTGCTGAAATCGGACCCTAGTTCAAAATGGCAGGAGTCGCCGATATGGTTTCGGCGGCTCTGTCTGCTTTGAATGCTGAACTCAGTCCAAATCCTACGACAGACACGGGAGATGATTCCGATTCTGCAGAGCTGAGCCTTTATCATGATACCGTAATATCGTCCTTTGCCCTTTGTTCTGCAATAGATATAAGCCTAGTGATATTCTCTGCAGATCTACATTTATGGAAGAAATGGGGAGCACAAGGCGTTTACTGTTTCCAAATTTAAATAAGTGATATCATTTATTGAAATGAGTGATATCACTGATTCGTTTTGTAAAGTGATATCACCTATTCGAATAGGTGATATCACTTATTCGAATTGGTGATATCACCTATAAAATGTTTTAAGTGATATCTCCTTTTTGAAAGAGTGATATCACCTATTTGAATGAGTGATATCGCTTATACGAATAGGTGATATCAATTATTCATTTTTATAAGTCGTATCACTTATTCGTATAAGTGATATCACTTTCGAATAGATTATATCACTCTTGCAAATAATAGGAGATATCAGTTATTCGAAAAGCTGATATCACTTATTTGAATAGGTGATATCACTTATTCGAATGAGCGATATAACCTTTTCGAATCACTTATTCGAATAAGTGATATTACTTATAATGCTTAAGCGATATAACCTTTTCGAATCACTTATTCGAATGAGTGATATCACCTATTCGAATATCACTTATTCGTATGAGTGATATCACCTATTCGTTTTGTAAAGTGATATCACCTGTTCGAATAGGTGATATCACTTATGAATCAATGCCAATGAATGACACAAAAATAAGACAAATACCTGGGTCTAATAAAAATATGAGTTGTGCCATCTTGGGCATTATAATTTTTATTTACTTTTCTGTTGACGTACATTTGATCTAAATAATTGTATAGGGTGTTTTAAGTTCAACCAATATCAAAATGACTTTGTGCGGAACTCAGACCCTGGCTGAATCGGCGGTATGTTTTCAGCGGCTCTCCACCCTGGGTTTTGTATATTTTGGATTTAATGTCTGATGACTATGCTTTGTTTTAATTTCTCTGTAAAGTGTTTGCCCTACATATAGATAAAGAAATTTTCTTTTTTCCGCATGTATGAATATGAATCGTCCTTTGCGCTTTGTTCTTCCATAGATATAGACCTAGTGATGTTCACTGCGGATCTACATTTAATATGGAAGAAATGGGGAGCATTAGGTTTTTACTGTTTGCAAATTTGAATAAGTGATATCACCAATTCGAATAAGTGATATCACTTATAAAACCGTATAAAGTGATATCACCTGAGAAGTAGCGGTAACAAAGTTCCTTTGGTCAAAATCCAAGATGGCTGCCTGTCGCCCATGTTGGATTCCGATCTCTTTGAAAATATAATATGCACAACTAGATCTCAAGGGGAACCTTCATATCAAATTTCAAGCAGATACCTTCAGTACTTTATGAGAAAGAACGGCAACAATATTCCTTTGGTCAAACTCCAAAATGGCCGCTTGTCGGTCATGTTGGATTCCGATCACTCATAAAAAGTAATATGCACAACTAGACCTCAAGGGGAACCTTTATGTCAAATTTCAAGGAGATTCCTTCAGTCTTTTGTGAGAAGTAGCCATAATATGTAATATGCACAACAAAACCTCAAGGGGAACCTTCATGTCAAATTTCAAGTACATCCGTTCAGTACTTTCTGAGAAATAGCGGTAACAATATTCCTTTGTTAAAAATCTAAGATGGCCCCCTGACAAAGTAACAGGCACAATTAGACCTGAAGGGGAACCTTCATGTCAAATTTCAAGTTGATCCCTTCAGTACTTTCTGAGAAGTAGCGGTATCAAACTTCCTTTGGTCAAGATCCAAGATGGCTGCCTGTCGGCCATGTTGAATTCCGATCTCCTTGAAAATATAATATGCACAACTAGACCTAAAGGGGAACCTTCATGTCAAATTTCAAGGAGATTTCTTCAGTCCTTTATGAGAAGTAGCGGTATCAAACTTCCTTTGGTCAAGATCCAAGATGGCTGCCTGTCGGCCATGTTGAATTCCGATCTCCTTGAAAATATAATATGCACAACTAGACCTAAAGGGGAACCTTCATGTCAAATTTCAAGGAGATTTCTTCAGTCCTTTATGAGAAGTAGCGGTTAGAAACTCCTTTGGTCAAAATCCAAGATGGCCGCCTGTCGGCCATGTTGGATTCCGATCTCTTTGAAAATGTAATAAAATGAACAACAACACCTGAAAGGGAACCATCATGTCAAATTTCAAGTACATCCGTACTTTCTGAGAAATAGCGGTAACAAACTTCCTTTGGTAAAAATCTTAAGAGATGGCCCCCTGTAGGCCATGTTGGATTCCGATCTCTCATAAAATGTAACATGCACAACTAGACCTGAAGGGGAACCTTCATATCAAATTTCAAGTAAATACCTTCAGTACGTTCTGTGAAATAGCGGTAACAAACTTCTTTTGGTCAAAATCCAAGATGGCCGACTGTCGGCCATGTTGGATTCCGATCTCTTTGAAACTATAATATGCACAACTAGACCTTAAGGGGAACCTTCATATCAAATTTCAAATAGATCCCTTTAGTACTCTCTGAGAAGTAGCGGTAACAATATTCCTTTGGTCAAAATCCAAGATGACCGCCTGTCGGTCATGTTGGATTCCGATCTCTCATAAAAAGTAATATGCACAACTAGACCTCAAGGGGAACCTTTATGTCAAATTTCAAGGAGATTCCTTCAGTCTTTTGTGAGAAGTAGCCATAACAAACTTCTTTGGGCCAAATCCAAGACGGCCGCCTGTCGGCCATGTTGGATTCCGATCTCAGTTTGTAATATATTTGTTACTACAACTTATTTTAATAACAGAATACAAACGAAATACGTATTGATTTATACTTTGGTATCTGAAATTTTTAAAATTAAATTTTTTTTTTTATATTTATGCATTTTTGAATATATAATATACAAAAAGAATGACTGTTATAAAAATACTAAATAAGTCATTTAAAAATTTCGGAATATACTACGTGGGGTAGTCATGTGAAACCGGTTGTAGCTTTCTATTGGAAATTACTTTAGGGGATTTTTTTAGGTTGCAAGTCACTAGGTTTCACTGTAGTTAGAATGACAAATAAAATATAAATTAAACACCACTGGATGTTTAATTTGACCTGAGACAAAACTTACAATCTGAATGACCATAAAATTCAGATGGATACTAAATACTGATATATCTGCATCAATCTACATTTTACCTGTATTTGTTACCTCTTATTGTTCAAGATAAACATTTAGTCAACTGTAACTGTAACAAAAAAGCTTTAACTGTTTTTACAAAGTTCAATGGCAACCAATCGCAATGGTGTTGTGCTAGGGTCTGCAACTCACAAGCCAGACCTAAAAGACACACCGGTAGTGTATGATTCTGAGAAAACACTTGACATAATGAGTGTGTTTGGGACGAAACTTAATGTAATAGCAAGCTAGGTAAAATAAGTGCCATGGTATTATCATCTTAATCATTTGTGACACTTCAAATATAGAAATGTCTTGATATAAATGAAAAGTCTGTGGTAACCCCTGCATATATATAACGTTGGAGATTTAGATACAAATTATACAGTGCCGTCTTCAATGTAATGTGCATTCATATGTTTTTCTTTCTTAATATTTTCACACAATTATCACATCATCACGTAAAATTGCTGTTAATATTATATTACAGAACGGAGAAAATCGTTGAAAGAGCAATTGAATGCAGATTTACACATTTCATGTAGTGTAAATTACCCCGTTATTTTCTGGTACATAAATACATGTATACATATCAACACACCATGACGAGAACTGATCATTTCTAAAACGGAAATGAAATCAATACCACAACCTGGAACGGAACATAGAAACGCTAGAGAAAGAAAACGGGTACGAGGAATCAACGAAATGCTGAAAGTCCTTAAAGAAAAACTTCCAGAGGAATGGACAAGTAGAAAAATGAGTAAACTAGAAATTCTGAAGAAATCCTCGTTGTATATCAAGCGTTTAACAGATCTAACGAACAACAATAAACAAACACCAAAATTCATAAGAATAAAAAGGAGATGTCGTGTCAGCAACGAGCAAATAAAATCTTTGGATAATAAAATCTGGGATAAACATTCTTCTTGTGAAAAAAATATTTTGGAAATTGGTGACAAACCAATACAAGAAGGAGAAGAACCACACAAACTTATAGTTCAGGAATTTCTAATCGATGAAGCATTCAAGATATCGTTCAACAAGTGAACCAAAAGGTTAGGATTCATCTAGTAACTATCTATTTTGTCTGTTTGCATTTTGTCCATCTATTAATCATTCGAGCAATCGTTTTCAATTTATCGGTTATACTCTCATTCTACACACACACACACACAGATATATATATATATATATATATATATATATATATATATATATATATATATATATATATATATATATATCTCCATCCATGTGTGTAATGTGATAAAGCAGACATGAATTCATTCTTGATTCAAGTACAGCAGTTACGGACTGTTGAATTCATTTTAACGTGTATTTTCGCTAATCATCAACAATTCATATACTGATTCATTCTTATGTTACATACATTAAACATATTATGTGATTCCGACATTTTCCGGTTATTGACAAGGACATTACATCCTGTGAAATTCAATGAATCAATTATTATTATAGATAATCCAAACCATTTACATTCCAAACTCACATAAGTCATGGACTAAAAAGAGACAATTGACAAGAATTGCGTGTGATACTCCTGCTACTTTTGAAATTCAAATCTGGCGGCCACCATGTAACTGATATATACAGGTTGTGACATGGATATAATATTGAACCATATGACTATCTGTTAAATAGTTTTAAATTAACATTTATTTGTAAAAAATATTCACTTGTGCTATAGACACTTTATGATTAGGAACATATCGACTATACAAAACAAAAGCCAAATAAATCAAAGAGATAAGACAAATCTTTCACTTGAATCAATTTTATCAAATATGCACTTATACAGCGATTTCAAAATAACAATATGTGTATTTAATAGTTTTATTTAATATTTCAGAATTATTTTTTGCTACTTATTATAAGAGGAAATTGGCCAGTACATCTGCTTTAAGCATAACATTTAACGTACAAGTTTTACAGCCAAAATGTACAGAAACCAGTATTTGTCTACATGTTTCTCGACATCAAAAGCAATAGGTTTCGCATTCAGATTTAAAACATATATATCAAAACAGGTAGTTTAGTTTTAACATTCAAATATTCATTATTACTAGTTTTTAAAATATTATATATAAACTCTCTTCCTTGATAGCTGAATATTTGTTGTGTTGGGGAAAATTTTGCGTTGTAAAAAGAGTAAGCCCCACGTAATTAAACAAGACATTTTCAATATCAAAGTTATAGTTTTACAAAAGAGCCAACACAAATGCTTACGAAGATCGTTTCTGTCAAAAAGACTTCATCAGCTCAGCTCGAATTTAATATGAATGTACATTTCCGAAAGAGGAAATGGTTTCATACATGGCCAAAGATGTATTGCAAAATCCATCTTAAAGGACACTGTAAACAGATGAATATCTTAGCTTTTGAAAAATATTACTTTCGTATAAAATAATGGTACCACAATACTAGGTTTATGTATACCCTAGGGGACTCAAGCGGTCCACCAGCAGTGGCAACGACACAGCAATTATAAATATTATTAAGAATACCAAAGTTATTGGCTTCTGAGCATATTCCATTTTGCTCTGGTTGCAATTTTACCACTTTCACTACAACTGACCTATCCCCAAGTGTCTGACACATGGCTGTCCATGTGCCTTTTGACGTCATTCGATTGTGATGTCATAATCACACAAGCGTTTGACGGAAAATTTAATTTTGACTTTATAATTGCAAAGTTTGCCAAAAAGTGCCGTGTCGGGCATATAGCGATAGTTCAATTTGGTTTAACTTACAATCGCCTTAATATATGCTCTTCGGTTCAATAAAACCTGTAAATTATCCGATATATTTTACAAACTAGTAGATCTAATATATTTCAGACACAATCATCAGCAAACATCTAAAAAATCAAAGACATATATTTTAATTCTATACTTTTAAAAAACTACATAATTTTTGTATAATCATATTTTCAAAATGATTATTTCTGTTGAGAAAAGCAAAAGATTACTTATCAAAGTAAACATTTATATGCAACTCACAATTATTACCGCATCGAACAATGAAAAACTGTGTAAGTATCAAGAGTTTCTGTCTGAAAACCAACCAGCATTTACGGAATAAGGCAAATATATGCAATGTACAGTGGACGCCAACCTCGTTTGGAGACCACCATATTTTCACTTAAGAGATCTAATCGTTATTAAGAAATGACTCGGACACTTAGGTGACCTTAATAGTGATGTTCTACTACATTTGTAGTATTAATCCGGTGCGGTGATCAAACACACGTCTTCGCAAAAACCAAACTATCCTTACCTCATGGCAATCTTTGAAAGAACATCTTCAGCAGCTAGCTATGATTTTATTTTATGAAATCATATGATGTTATATCAATAAATTGATATATTTTTATCCCACAGATTACCAGCCTGTTCCAGAGGACTAATTGGAAGGTTAAGGCATCTACACAGAATTATGTTGAATAGTTATACCAAAATAAATGCTCAAGTTGCCACATTTAAGAAGACATTCCTAACAGTCCATGGCAATTATTTTTTGTAACTTCTACTGCCTGATAATAAACTATACCTATAGATATCGTGACAATAAAAGTAATTACATGTATAAAGATATATATATATATATATATATATATATATATATATATATATATATATATATATATATATATATATGGAGCCAGGCATTGACTACAGGATAGGTTATTAAATTATTTGACTTTCGCGACCAACTATAGCACGACATGGTTGCTGATTGTATAATTAAATTTTGGTTTTCGTTGCTGAATTTTGTCAAATGATTGATTTGGTAAACAAAAATACCTTTCAAGTTTACTTGTTTTCGCATTTGAAATTATTTATATGCTTCAGAAAGTTTATAATCATGTTAAATAGGATATATTATAATAACCCATGTTTTGTACTCTAAGATATAATAAATTTCCAATGTCATACGTTGCCATGGCGAGGATCTAAATGTCATATACATCATTTAAATTTTGTAATGTTTATTTCTAAGTAAAATATTCACTGCGTGACAAGAATTAAAACATAACATAAATTTGTGCAAGGTTAAACATAATTGTAAAATTTCTAATAAAACAATAAAGCATTAATGATAACAGATTATGACCATGATGATAATAATAATAAATATAATAATCAAAGTACTGAAAGTACTGAAATCGGTTGTTATTTTGGCAAAATAGGCATGGGATTCAAACTACTTCTATCTAACATATATGAAATGAAAATAAATCAAATAAATGTAGATCTAAAAACAAAAAAACTTCAATTTAAAAAAAAGCCTCTAAATAAATTTAAAATTAACATTCTAAATTTTATTGTTGTTTCTTCCGCACCAACTTTAAACAGAATCTATTGTCTGCCGTGCATTAATACTCATTTCAAAATAAAACGTGTGCATTTATGGAACCTACTTAAATTTAAACCAAACAAGACACGGTGAACAGGTAAAATAATATTTTTCATATAGAAAAATGGCTGCGATTTAAAACAAATTTTAGGGCTTGTAATATCGAACGTAAACAATCCTATTTAGGGCTATTACCGTGGTATATGAACATATACGCTGTCTAGACTAAATAAACAACCAGACAACGTTCTGTATCTTGTATTACTTAATATAAATAACTGTACGGGGTGAAAAAGATAGTTTACCCAATGTTTATTGTTAAAGAAATAACTTTTTATCAACATAATTCGGGCCTAAAGTCGCAATGTAGCATAACGATCTATCACCAATTTCACTTATAGACATCAACGCTTTCGGCAATGGATAAAACTTGACCTCTTCACTGCTAACAGGATAGCCCTCGACGAAAAGTCGAAGTAAACCCATAATAGCTTGTTATTATATAAAAACCCATAAAATAAAAATAATAATAACAATACATATAATAATAAAATAACTAGATGTATCCAAGTTACATGAATGTCCCGCTGTCAAAAATAATAATTCTGCCCAAAATGATTGGAACAGAACTAAACATAAACTTGACTTACATCTTCTCTCATAATTTTACTATATGAGACATTCTGATCCAATATACCAATGTATAACTGAGTGAATGAGCGGGGACTGTCAATTTCTTTTTTTCTGTATTTCTAAAGCATGACTTTGCAAAACATATTTCAGCCAGAACCAATTATGACCTTGACCTCAGTCATCTCATAATACAACTACATACCAAATTTTAATTTCAATTTTTGACTGATAAAATCTGAAAAACCAGAGTTTCAAGGGGCACAACTCTTCAAACAATAATTTTACTCGATCAAATACAAAGTTACCCAGGTCCTTATCATGATCAGTTACATAGATAATGAGGGGGAAACCTAAGTATGATAGAAGGACAAAAAGGGTAACATTGTATGTCCCGACGTTATAGATAATGAGGGGGAAACCTAAGTATGATAGAAGGACAAAAAGGGTAACATTGTATGTCCCGACGTTATAGATAATGAGGGGGAAACCTAAGTATGATAGAAGGACAAAAAGGGTAACATTGTATGTCCCGACGTTATATTAAATATTTTTTATTGCAGAAGTGAATTGATGAGCTTCATTTTCCAGTAAAAACAAAAGGTTGTATGTTTTATCAAAACAGTGTTTTATGTCTTTTGCTTCTATTCTTCTTTTTAGAAAATTGTAATATTTAGTGGGAATAAATGATAATATGTACTTTCAGTTTCAATGATGTCTTGTTTATCAAATATAAGTTATATAGTTATTCCATTGGTTTTGCATGTTGCATTAAGGAATAAAATTAAAATTCATTTTATATAAAATCTTACAATATATCTTATACCTTTGGTACACCAATCTTTACAAACAGTACTTCCATTTACCATTTTTACTCCGTTGTTATATCATATAGACAACTGTATATGTGAGATATTTTATGTTGTAGCATATTGACATTAATTAAAGTTACAGATTTGAAAACTTTAAACCAAAATTAATTTGTATGTTCATTCATTACACTGTATACCCGCAAAGTGTCACAATTTTACAACAGAAAATATATTCATCCATCTTAAATTTGACTTGAACCAACAGTCTCATTGGCAGGATGTATGTTTGTACATGCTTCAGTTATTTAGTTTGAGGATTTTGTTTTCACTTGCCCACTCATCTAAGGACAAAAATGGCGAACTAAAATGGGAGCAAAAATTTCCAGGTATACCATGATCTAACCAACAATTTATTATCTGGGTGTGTGAAGATATTCATCTATTGTATATTTCAATTTTCCATTTCCTTGTAAGTATCTCCAAACCCATATTATCACTTTTAACCTATGCTTCTGGTAACTGATACATCAATAAATGCCCAACACAGTACCTTTGGCAAACTTTTCCATTATGACACCAAAACAATTGTGCAATTATGACGTCACAATCCAATGACGTCCAAACCCCCCCTCCCCCCCCCCCCCAAAAAAAAAAACATGATGAGAGCCATGTGTCATTATTTGGCAATAGGTCTAATTCATAAATTTTATACAATATAAATGAGCCGGCCTGGCTCAGTCGGTAGCGCGCTCGACTCTGGATCGTGAGGTTGTGAGTTTGAGTCCCGCCGGCGGCAGGTTGGTTTCCTGTCTTTCCGATGAGACAGTAAAAACTGGAGGTTCCGTGTCACAGTAGGTGTTGGCACATTAAAGAACCCTCACTGCTCAATGGCCGTAAGTGCCGAGCATAGGCCAAAATTTGAAGCCCTTCACCGGTATTTGGTAACGTCTCCATATGAGAGAAATATTCTTGAGTGGGATGTTAAACAACAATAAACAAATATACAATATAAATAACAAATATGTTTGAAATTTGACCTTTGTCTGTGTGGGGGTTTATACTAATGTTAGAAATTAGATTTCAGTCTAACTGCAATAAAAATTCTTATCTAATCCATGTACGTACATGTATATAAGATATATAGATTATATGTACAAGTTTCCATTCACAATTATGATACAAGTTTTGAATTTTTCATTTTGCCAGCCTTAAATTCTTTTTATTACATTATCTATCATATACAATTTAAACTGCATTTTCTGATGAATAAGAGATAAAATTTTATATTCACCAATCATTAGCAATCTCCATCATGACATAATAGCCAATCAAATCACCGCTAGGGTTTATTATATGTTACATATTAAATATTGATGTAATTTGTTATGAAGCTGCATAACGCGAAGATGATATGATAAATAGATATACAAAATGATCAAAAAGGTAATTTAATGAAAAAGTTTTGATTGCCATAACTAATTTTTACTATAGCAGAAAAACTGTAAAAACAAGATAAGCAGGCCATACTTATAGTAATCCTATTTAAACATGAAATTTTTTTTCAATTCTGTAATGTTGAAAATATATTTCAAAGTGCATTTCAGAAATATCAAATATCAGAAGAATAAAGACATCAGTCACACAATTTTTCTGTACATTTCTCATTACCATGTCACAAATTAAAAACTAAAACTTATTCCGTGATGAAGCATAGTTTTGATTTCATTCAGTCATTTTTATTGTATTTCTTGAACTACCATTTTCTAAACCAATAATACTTCAGTTGACAGTATACAATGAATGATTAATAAAGAGATTTAACAACTAGCTTCATATCAGACAAAGCAACCAATAAACACACTGCAACATTGTATACAACCATAAATAAATCAAAACTACTATGCAAGTGTCATGGTGATAAATCCAAAAACATGAAAAATTCACAAAAAAGGGGAAATAACTCACATAAGGTTCAATCCAACAATTTCCAATAAAATGTAATAATTGCAGATTTTTACAAGCCGCTCATTTTCAAGTAACGGTTTTTTCTCTAGCATTCATAATTTTCGAGATACATGTATTAAATCAAAAATATCTGCCGACTCATTCGTTATTTTTATAGCCATGGCAGCCATGTTTGGCCCTAGCCCCTTTTCATCCGCAAACTTTATGCAGCTTTACATGGTTATACTTCCTGTCAAGTTTGGTTCAAATTGATCCAATGGTTCTGGAGAAGTAGTCAAAAATTTTACAAAAAATCTTATATTTTCCATTTCTTAGGTGCCCATGACCTTGACCCCATGACCTTGAAATTTTGTCAAAATGATCCTCGGATAATTCCTAACAACTTCCTCATATATCTTTGTATACAAAAAGTAAATCAGTTTTGAGCTATTAAACAATTTGTAATACAACTGTACCCTGTGTCACTGAAGCACCCCCTTATGGTTCATTTATAGACAGATTTCAATTTCTTTCGCAAACTTTATAGATATTGACTCAACCATCATGCATACAAAATTTGAAAGTCATCTGATCATTGGTTCATAAGAAGATTTTTAAAAATGTACCAAGTTTTGGTCTGTTTTGGGGCCCATATTTGTCCAATCCCTTTTTCATTCACTTTAAGCGCCTTCACATGAGGATGCTATATGCCAAGTTTACTTAAAATTGGCCCATTGGTTCTTGAGAAGAAGTTGAAAATGTGTAAATGTTAACGAACGACGACAGACAAAAGATGATAGCAATAGGTCACCATGAGCCTTTGGCTCAGATCCCTAACAAGGGCTAATTGTAACAGGGTACTCTTACATGATGGCCCCCAAACGATGAAACAAGTCATGTTGATATAAACCAGCATTTACTACATACCAATCTGCAAATGTTCTTCACAGGTTTTAAGGAATAAAAGCCATAAGGTTGAAATTGCAATCAATGATACCAGTAAATTCCAAATTTCATCAAAATCTGACAATGTCGAAATTTCGACCAATCAGAAGCCTCGGTTTGCCATAGACAACAACAAAACCCATACCAATGAATTTGCAATATCTCGATACCAATAAATGCTGAATTTCATTAAAATCGGACAATGTTTAAATTTTGACCAATCAGAAGCCTCGGTTTGTCATTGACGGCAACAAAACCCATATCACTGAAATCGCAATCCCTTAATGCCCTAAAATTCCAAATTTCATCAAAATCAGACAATGTTGAATTTTCGACCAATCAGAAGCCTCAGTTTGCGATATATGGCAACGAAACCCATATCAGTGAAATCCCAATCCCTTAATACCTTTGAATTCCAAATTTCATCAAAATCAGACAATGTTGAATTTTGACCAATCAGAAGACTGGGCATGCCATAGACGCCATCTTCTTATGATGTCGCAAAATACATTGTGTACATCTGCAAACCCAATCCTATAATCATATAAGGTTTCATTACAGTCCGTCCAATAGTTTCCGAGAAAACGCGTGGACAAGTTCATCACGGAAAGATAGAAGAAGAGGAAGATTAATAAGAAACAGAGCAAACACAAAATGTCTCCAAAACTTTGTTTGGGGGACATAATAATAATAATAATAATAATAATAATAATAATAAGAAACAGAGCAAACACAACATGTCTCCCAAACTTTGTTTGGGGGACATAATAATAATAATAATAAACAGAGCAAACACAACATGTCTCCAAAACTTTGTTTGGGGGACATAATAATAATAATAATAATAATAATAATAAGAAACAGAGCAAACACAACATGTCTCCCAAACTTTGTTTGGGGGACATAATAATAATAATAATAATAATAATAATAATAATAATTAAAAACAGAGCAAACTTCATTTGGGCGACATAATAACCCGTTTTCCTGAAAACTTTTTATGGATCCAGAAAATACACAGTAATATTTTCCACTACAGAAAAATGACCCAGGATTTGCTACCATAGAAAAATAACCCAAGTATATTTTCACAATGGAAAAAATATAAATATTCAACAGTTAATAATGACCATGTCGTACAAGGTACATATGTTTTAGTTGGCTGAAATTATAGCCATATGCATGGCAATTTTGTGGTGTTTGCAAACAGTGCAATTTCGTTTGATAATCATGACGTTTTCGATGGCTTAAGAAGTTTACAACGCGCAATGATGATACTAATAGTATGTTACTTAAAGGTTCCTCTAAAACAACTACTAATTGACATGACAAATTTTCTCCCCTGTCATATAAACAACTGAAAAATCCGACATAGTGATTCCTAAATTTGCCATGAACTGTAAACAAATAGTATAGGTAGCCCTATTGTTGTAAAACTAAGGTATGGATTTGCTATGCTCTTTCCTACCTTTAGTCCGAAATCACTCGTGCATATTTTTTATTACTCATGAAGCCTCAACCATTGCGAGTAAACGGTGCTCTTGATCGAGGCTATTAAATAATTTCAGAATTGTATTAGATCAACGGACTTTGCATTGACTTCCGTTGCTGATCACAACTACTGTGACTGGATAAATTGAACACACTTATATAAATATTCATTAGCTACAAGTGGTTTCGGGTACATGAAACCATGGGTAGGAAAGTTCATAGCGATTCCGGATCGTGGTTTTACGATTATGAGGGCGTCCATCTATATAAACATCTATGCACAATTGGGGGTTCTAAATTTCTTTGTTTTCGAAACCAAAATCAAATCGCCAAAAGCTCGAAAATTGTAATGACCAAACGGCATTATTGTAATTACCTTGTTGGTAATTAGATGCATACCTTCATAAATAATTCTACAATCATACAGGCAATGGGCACAAATGAGTTAATCGATGGACATGAGTCAGCTAAAACGAGTACGAGATGTGATGGATACGAGATAACAATAACCTATATGTTGAACTTATTCATCTGAGGTTGCCTTGAATATTACACAACTCCGTTTTTATTTGTTGTCCTTACAAGTAAAAATCATTTTTAAATCTTTAATCTCAGATAACTAGAAAACAGAGAATCACTTGGAAACGTAATTAATGGGATGATAATAACTTTATATATACATTTTGCAAAGCATATTGCCATTTAAATCAAAATTAACAACCTTACTGAGCGTAAATCGCCTTTACTTATTCTTTTATAAATGGTAAAGAAAGTTTTATCATTTGTTATTATTTGTTATGGCAAAATATTTGTACATGAATTCAAATTACACCACTCCAAAAACCTGCAGAATACAAGAGAGGAATACTTAGAGCTGTCATCTCAACATTTAAACCAATTTAACTAAACAAAAAAAAAATGATGATAATGTTTTTGAAACATCACCAGTGTTTCACTTCCACTGGCAGCCATATTTGTTCAATTTTCTGAATAGAAACAGGCCCCCACAACTGATATAGAAGGCCAGTTAACTACAGTTGCATAGAACAAACATGTGAAGTCATGAAGTTTGATTATAACTCACCTGCATGTCGAAAATAAATACAAAATTCATTTACTCTATCTGGATATTTAGCCTACTAATTCTACAGTTCACAAGCATCTAATTAATCAGTTTAAACATGATAATATCAAACACAATTCCAAATTTCCCATGAGAATATTGTAAATTTATAAACAAACGGGAGCTCAGACCACCTGTTATGATATGAATATCTTCACTTCCGAAATAATGAATCAAAGACATGTCAGACCAATATTAACTCGGAAAAATATAATCGAACACTTGGATCGTTTTACAGGACCCACTGAGCATCCATTTCTAAAACTTTGATAGCAATGTTTCAAATTTATGTCTCTTATAACGTTTATTTGATGTCATCTTTGTAAAAATATGAGAAGGTGTACCTTGTCTTTAGTCAAATGTTGCGCGACACGACTGCTCTAATTACCGAGTTCACCAGAATGTGATGCTATGTAAACAACATAAATGAAGGTTGCAGAATACTGGTAGAATTTATTCATATTTATGTTCAAAGTTATTATTATTTTACAAATACTAAAATAATGAATTAAAAACTAAATATAAAATCTATTAATAACGTATCTTTATTAAAGTCTTTTATGTAAAAATTAGTGTAATGTTTATGATTTGAGTACAGAGTATGTTTTGATTACATGTCACCTGTCAATTGTTTCGCTTTGAGAGTGAAATAATGGTTGTTTTGTGGACTCGCATTTTATAGCGGAACTGCGAGTCGATTTCTATTGATAACATTTCACAAAAATGTCTGCCTGTGGAATAATAAATCGGGGGTGTTTCAAAAGCATTATAATTTTTTTTTCGAATTCAAAACTTGTTTAAAAGTTACGATGACAGCTTTAATGGTGGAACAACCCGTTAAAATCATTCAACCCCTAAAGACACAACTGGACTGGTCTAAGTCATTGATTTACAGAAGAATTCATTGTATTTCAGGGGCTGATGAGATAATGATGTAACAACCTGCTATTGATGGAACAACCCGACTTAAAAACAGTAAAAATATATATAATTTGATAACTAAATAGTCAATGAAGAATATAATATCACATTTCATATTTTCACAAATTTCATGGAAAATGAACTGGGATTTGATTTCCATATGCCCATGAGTGCATTTGTATTCGGGATGATCTCAAAACTGCTGAAATTCTCCGGAGATTCACTGAAACATTGGTTTTGGAACCTTGATACAAGTTGATGGCAGAGAAAACAATAAGACCAGCGTCTATCAGTGCAGTAAGTGGACCTATAATCAAACCCAGCAATGTTGCACCTCTAAAGGAAAATCTCAATATTCCTAGTGGAACAACAGAGAAGCCTCTGATTGTACGCAGGAGACTTGGAATCATTTGTAGGCCAGCATTATCAGTTTCAAGCTTCTGATCAACCATAAATTCTGTTACTGTGTCTCCCAGGTTATTAACTGAACTAATTATCATTGCAATACTCAATTCAAGATGTGAGGAATGTTCTTGTAGACTGTTCTGACATCTTTCTAGCTTTTGGATGGTATTGTTATTCAAAATGTTTTCCCCTAATTTTGCACCAGTGGCTATTGTTCCACCAAGTCCACCTGTAATACCACCAGCAACAGTCAACAAAGTGGAGATACCACCCGTCACTGGTGCTGCTAGTATTCCTATACCAGCTAAGCCTGCACCAATCAATCCCACACCGGATCCCAAAATGGTAACTATGCTAGCTTTCTGTCGCCGTCCCTCTATTTCAGCAATCATGGCATCACACAGGAGTTGGAGTACATAATTAACTCTCATCCAATTGTTAAGAGCAATATTTACCCTTTTAAAATTACTTTCAGTCTTTCCTGCAGCCAGTAACATTTGCAGATCTGAAAATATAGCATAAAAGAAAGCTGTGAAATATATTGCTGGATTAAAAGTTGTGTCAAAGTATTAATAGTGTGGGGAATTGGTTAACTATAAAAATCTGTAATTTAGAATAGAAAGGCAAAGTTTACAGTTATCTGATTGGTCCTTTATTGCAGGAATACTCGATGTTGTGTAAATATGTTTTGTTTTTTGTTTTTCTTTTTTGGGGGGGAATACCCCACCACCTTATATTTATATTTTTATGAATGATTGAACACCATTCTCACCCCTCCCCTAATTCAAGTGTATTTTTTTCATCATGGATGATCAATTGTGTATATGGAGTGTTTTGGGGTCTTGCCTCCACCCCTTAGATTTATATTTTTATCCAAAATAATATGAATGACTTGAAAACGATTCTCATCCCCAACCCAAAAATAACTATATTTTTCTTCGTCATTGAAAGACAAATTCATACAGCTGTGTAGATGGGAGTCATTGGGTTCTTATCCCATCCCCTTAGATTTATATTTTTATCCAAAATAATATGAATGACTTGAAAACGATTCTCATCCCCAACCCAAAAATAACTATATATATTTTTCTTCATCATTGAAAGACAAATTCATACAGCTGTGTAGATGGGAGTCACTGGGTTCTTATCCCATCCCCTTAGATTTATATTTTTATGAATGTCATGAAAACCATCCTAATCCCCACCCCATAACCAACATTTTTTTCATCAAGGAAAGATAAAGTCAGTTGTGTATATATGGAGGTCCTTTAATTTGGGTTCTTGCCTCATCCCAATTAAATTTATATTCAGATGTAGTATTGAAAACCTTTTTCATCCCCACTCCTATCCATATATATATATATATATATATATATATATATATATATATATATATATATATATATATATATATATATATATATATATATATATGTTTTTACAGGAAGACAAATTCCATTGTGTAGGCCAATATTGGAGTCTTGCCCCATCCCCCTCTCCCCTCCCTTGAATATGTAGTTTTGCCTTTAACATAAAACCTGTTTTCATTACCATCCATAAACCATAGATTTAATGGTATATATGTTGGCATTCCTCATCCCTTGAAATATATACATTTGTATACTTTTACTAATAACTTGAAAACAATTCAACCCCCTATCCAATAACCACATATATTTTTAGGGAGAGATACATTCTGTGGTGTATGTGGGGTCCTTGGATTAAGCCTATAATTCACAACCCTTACAAATTTTTCTTTCTACATATAACTGATGAATACAATTCACATCCCATCCCTTAACCATTTATATCTTTGTTCCTTATGGAAGACACATTTATCGATATTAATGACATGTGTGTAAAATAATCACTTCAAGGGAAATATTGAAAGAGGTTTTCAACAGAAGGTGCACAATGGCAATACACATGTGTATACTTATCAATAGAGGAGAAATATGTTAAGATGCAAGTTGATTTACTATGTATATTGTGTAAATAAAAAAAAACAACAGATGTCTGCTAAACAGTTATTTCCCCCTCCCCTATTTTATCATGATGTATCTGTTCAAGGGATGCAACTCTGATAAAAATATCTTATGGGAACCATATAATTCTCATGATGTACATTGTATTTACATGCAAAGTTTCAATTCAATATGTGCACCTGTCGCGGAGATAATTAATAGAATATACTGGTGTATACGCAGACCAATCAACTGCTGCAAAGCAATATGCCACTCCTTCTTTGAGGGAGGTCGACATAAACAAACCAGCATTGACTTGATTACAATAGTTACTGGTGTTATCATATACATGTAGTTCACTATTAATTGAAGACAATTTACCAACACATTTATGAAGAAGTTACTTCATTCTATAAGTAATTCTTCTAAGAGTTTCTCTGTCTCATAATAAGGTATCTGTCTATCTATACTTAACATTTCACTTGCAAACCTTCTTTGTTTGCTTGTTTCACAATTAGAATTTAACTTGGCCTCAAACACCCCCCATGTCTCAAAACAACCATTTCATCATGGAGCCACAACATATTAACTCTCAGCTACAAAAAGTCCCAAAATGTTTTAACATTATCAAATTGAAATATTCATGATAACAGACCTAAAAGAAAAATAGATTAACCCTAACACCCACTGTACACACTACAAACAGATAATATATTCTTGGGGAGCCTGCGTGGCCAAGCATTTGAAGTTTTACTTTTTTAAAATCACAAAAGCCTCTTACTGCAGGTTTTCAATTAGCATCTTTTGATTTTTGCCACACCCAATTGTTGTCATTTTACTTGTGAAAGGTCCAGGCCTATTTTTATTTTTTTTTTACATGTGTAACTTGAATTTGAAGTAACAAAAGATTCTACATTGCTTCTAAATCCAGAATAAAGCAGCAAAAACTTGACCCCGCTATACATAAGTACATGTCAAAGTGATTGTCAAACAATCTTAGTAAAAATTCAATTGAATAAAAAAAAAAAAAAAACATGAAATAAACATATAAACAAACAACAAAGACTCTGTATACAAAGGACCAATCCCTGTAATTATTGTTCATGACACATCGCCGTGATCTCATTACTAGGTATACCAAGTATCATAATCCTATCTCAAATACATAGACAGTAATGGCCTGGACAGTATTTTTTTTAGCAAAGGGCAATAACTCTGTAAATAAAGGGCCAACTTGTACAAAAACAATATGTCTCTCATTGGAGAAGGGGAGACATAATTTTCAAAATAGGTTTTGGACACACAGTTCAAAGGTACTTGTGCACAGGACCATCTAAGGCCTTGTCCATAATTAACCCCTTGATTTTTTAGTTTATTTTATTTATTCCTTTTCATGAAAACAGTAATTTTGGGATATACCAGAAAATGTGGCCAACCAAATGTGGTTACACCCTATATATAAAAAGAAGAAGGAAAGGCCACTATTAAAAATTGTTTGTTTGATGTTGCCTGTCTATGCCTTCCAAATGTGGGTAGGTAGGTGGGCAAATTATTTTTTTTTCCAAGAAAAGGGAAGCAAACAAAACAAGAAAGGTATGCTGCTATAACTGCCTCATTCTACACATACATCTATAATCATTGTAAATTCTGGCATATACAGTTAATGTAAAGAAAGTCTGATATGTGTATCCATGTAAATATTATAAGTTCACCTGGTCTAGGAAAAAGCTTCAAGTTTGTGATTCAAGTGTATTTTTATCTGGACCTGAAAACAAAAATCTGGATACTAAAAATGTGAAAGAAATAATTTGGGTGGCAGAATTTTGGGTTGGTAGGCAGGTAACATCAAACAATCAAAATTTTATTTTAGGCCTAAGACACTTCTCATTGTTTATATTGGCAATGCGAGACACCTGCCTGGTTATAATCGCCTGTATCTTAATTCATAAACACTTAACGTGTCTTGTCTGTGCCTTCCCTCTTCTCTAGAAAAATTACCCTCACTGAAAACATAAGAAACTTTGCACTCGAAATATGATATAAAAGACATACAGTAAAACCTGCTTCAGTGGCCACCTGTGTATAAAGACCATCTGGTTACAAAGACCATTTTTTTGCTGTCTCCAATAATACCATTTATGTACAAATCAACCAGCTCCCTATAATGACTTGTTTTCTTGTATCCCTAAGGGGGCTTAATATACAAGTTTCACTGTAAATCCCTCTTTTTTCGTTCAAATTTAAATTTATTTCTGTCATTTGAAGTAACCGCTACTGAAGTACATGGAGTACCTCATGAGTTACCTTTACTTCAACCAATCAGTGAACTTCTTACATTTTCTTATGTTCAAAATGGAGACAGATGACATGAATACAAAAAACGATGGGTAGCTAGAATAAATGTCTCATAGAAATGGAATTATGTCATGTCATAACTTAGTGACGATGGATTTATGAATCTAAAAGATCAAGTTAGCATATCAACAAATATCAGACATCAGCGATACGAAATAGATGGGAAAAATGATCGCTAAACAGTAAACTGCTGTGAAAATGTCACACCATCTTGCTTCGAAGAAAGTATATGGGAGGACTTCTGCCCATTATTTTACTTTAAAAAAAAAATCGCTTAAAATTGGGGCAGAAAGTCCGGCTTATGTTTGGTAATGATTTCAGAAAACACAAATATGTAGAATTTGAACACAGAAGTTGTAAATTAAAATTGATTAAATCTAAATTAAACTTAAATTGTTGTTTTTTTAAAACTTAACCAATATATCAACACGTATTGAAAAAACAAATATTCAATACTTATTGTATCAAATATTTCAATCAATACACAGCCCAAACATATACATTATTTTTTAGCATTATATATAAGACCCATCCAAAACCTGGAACTCCTGCTCCCATGGTTATTAAGTTCAGAACAGGGCTTCATTCTCTTTTTACAATAATCGGTGCACTTTTTATGAATCTGCATTTCACAGGATGTATTTTCTTTTACAACTTCCAAAAATTTCCATCTGTTTTACTTCATGTTATTTAATTATGGTATATTTTTTTTCTAATTGTTCAGTTTGTTCAAATAAATGATGTTTTCCTTGCAATGATTGCCTTTTTCATCTTCAGATAGTCAAATATACAATAAAACACCTAAATATTACAATGAATCTATTAATTTTGAATGCATTCAAAGAAGTACCAAATTATTCAATTAATCGGTATATTGATACTTTTTACTTATCGATATAGAATTTCTCATCAATGACAGCCCTACATATATATAAGTTTTTCTTTACAATGCACAAAAGTGGATAAATTTTGTTAGACTCAGGTGACATTAAGCTATGTCATCTTTTCTTACCAGTTTGTGTTAGGCCATGTCTAGGGAACTGTACTCTATCTGGACAAGTAGGTGGATCCAACTGGCAGTTGCACTCATCAGTTCTGGGAACTATTCTATGATACTGACCAGCACTCGCTCTGTAAGCTGTGATGTAATACTTTGTCCTGTCTGGACATCTGGCTTTTAGCTGTCTATTTTGTATGCCATATGGTTTTCTTTTACGACGGATCGGTAAATACTCTCTCCAAAATGAACTACCATCATCATCCACGCTGAGAACATATATTACCGTTTGGAAATGTGTTGCCGCAGCAAACAAATCTAAATCCCCGACATCAAGTCCATCTTCAAGTCTCTCTACTCCAATTGTAGCAGATCTCATATTTTCCTCTTCTTGGAGTGTTCTAGCACTCTTGAACAATTTTGTAAAGTTACGTGTACTTTTAGAGTCATGATGGATAAAGGATGAGTAAATCTGAGGATTTTTCATAATTTCTGAGCATACCTCTGTCAAGATGAGGTCAATACGAACCTCTGTGCCAAATATTTCTTTGCTAATTATACGGAACAAGGAAAAGCTATGATCTTCAATAAGATCTACTGTCCTATGTTCCATATCAGGCCGTTTTAAGATCTGACGAATCTCTGAGTATGGAGGACAAGGTGGAAATTCTCTTTCATCAGTATCAAAAAGAGTTCTGGTTGGTTCATCTGACAGAAATGTAACCAATGGCATATGGTGCTTTTCAGTTGCAATACTAATACATTCTTGTCCCTCTTCATGATCTAAAAAATGAAAAAAGATTCAAAAGACATAATACAGTGTAACCTGTTTTGAGACCATTGTCTTGAAAGACCACCTGTCTTGAAAGAGCATAAAATCACTTGGTTAAACATTTCCTTCATTATGACCTCTCTTGAGAGACCACCTGTCTTGAGAGACCATATTTTCATGGCAAATGGGTGGTCTCTCAGAAGTTTCCACCGTAAATGAAAAACATACTATCAAATGTAGATATTGTGGTACATATTTCCATTTTTAAATGTTAGAGGCAATATTAACATGATTCATAGTGTTCAAAATTGAACTTCAGATTCACTTCTTATTATGGCATTGGCAAATTGCAGTGGTAACATCATTAATTTTATGATGAAGTGTACTAATGATATCTGTTTTAATGGCTCTGCACTTGCTGTTGTAACAAAAAGATTTCATTCCTTAACTGTATTAAAGGGGCATTAGCAGTTTTTCCCCCCAAAAAATTATTTCGATTTTTTCTACTTGTACTTGATGTACAAGAACAAAGAAGAGCTAAACTCAGGCATAAAAATGGAAAATTTTGTGGAAGGTCCGGTCGAGTGTAATATGCACTTACAATAAGTAATGTTGAATTCATCAATTGCAAGTGAATAATTGCCAAACTGGGTTTCTCAAGCAACTTTCACAAAATATATAGGAATTTAAGAATTTTTAGGCCTGTGTATACATAGTATTTCTTTTTTTGTTATTGTATATCAATATCAGTTGTTACAAGAAACCACTAAAGGTGGCATGGCCAGATTGTGAGTCTTTGACAGAAATTGAAACAAGTATGAAATCTATATCTACAGCCATTGCAAAGAATAACTTCAAATTGAAGCTTTAACCAAAATGTTGATCCACCCCAATATTCAAACCCATATATTTCAATTGCACTTGTTGTAGGTAACCTACTGGCTAAATATGAAGTCTGCACCTCTATTTATTGCCAAGAATATGCTTCAATAAAACTTTAACCAAAATGTTGATCAAAACCTCCACTACCACTCTGATCTGACCTCCAAAATTCTAACTTCAAATTGCACATTTCACAGGTAACCTACAGACCAAGTTTGAGGTCTGTACCTCTATCAATTGTCGAGAATTTGCTTCAACCAAAATGTTGGTCCCACTCCATTACTTACATAGTAACAACTTTGATTCACCCCCAAAAATTAAAAAACAAAGGTTGACATAGATAGTTCTAATCAAAGTCTATCTACATGTGAAATTTTTAAAAGAGATACAGTGGAACCTGTCTTGAAAGACGACCCCTACTGCTACTGAAATGTGATCTTAAAAGACAGGTGGTCTCTCAATACAGGTTGTCTTCTACGACAGTGGTCTTTCAAGACATGTTCCACTGTATCATCTATGATCTTCCAACAATGGATCTCAATGCAAGAACTAAACCAAATTGTTGACACAGACAGAATATGTATATATATATATATATATATATATATATATATACATACACATGTATTTATTTAAAAAAATTTTCTTTCATGATGTACATTTTGATTACGTTGACAAAAATGGTAAAATACTCTGCTATGCAAAGTTGTATCTACAATGTATAGGCCCTATAGCTGTTTGTACTGGGTTAATTACTTTGTAATCGGCCCGATATATTAATATATATAATAATAGGACAATTTCTTTGATTTAACGTGATCTCTGACATTCAAAGTGTAAAACTGTTATTATGGGAGATTTTGGTAATTGCAGCAGATGGTTTAAAATGACAGCAGTAGACGAAATGGGAAGTTTGAATGACAACGCTTCTCTTGAAATCCCGAACCCGAATTCAGTTTTATAAAGTTACGGAGTAAACAAATAATTGGATAAGTTTCATAAAATATATGAGTATTATTTTTATGAGAGTGAAAGCATTTTAATTGACAGGTATTTAATAAAGAAAAAAAAATGTAACTATGTCTGGTCTCATTTTGTTTGTTGATGAACATCAATGGCGACCTCCCTGCATCAAAGAAATCACTGATAGAATCCAAAGAATTACTTACAAATAGTTAAAAGGTGTACTTTTGCAATTTTTAGGTATAGTTGATATTTATTGCACTTTAAAGAAAAAAGTATGATGATGTCAGGCAGTAATCTAAGTTAAATAAAAATAAATAGGTAATTTTTTTCAAACAGGCAATAGATCTGCATGACAAAAAAATATCCAGGGGTGTCCTTATTCGAGCAGTTGCCATTTCAAGGGCAAATATTATATATATATATATATATATATATATATATATATAAAAATATAAATATAAAATATGTATCAAATATAAACATGTGGCCTAGTAAAACTAACCATCCAGTAAATTTTGGTGGACTTGAAGCTTTAGCTGGAAAACTAGTTTTTCATATTGTAAGAGACACTCATGAGAGTAATCTACCACAACAACAAAATCAATACTATGAATCTATGGATTAAATGTTTCTTGTGTATAGATTACTCTCGTTATTGAAATTATCATTTAATCCTGTCTACTTTAATTTTCCTGCTAGTGTGATTGCTACCACAATAGATGTTATAACAAATGTATGACTAGAAATTATAAATACTAAAAGAGCACCCTGAGTGAATCAAAGTACTGAAAGTACTGATACGAGTTGATGGCAATCCTGAGTTTTAGTGGGGTATAATACACTCAGTATACTGGATACGTTTTAAATCGATAAAATAAGGTTTAACAAAAAAAATAACTAAAAATCAGGTCAGTCATTTGGCCTAACGTGAGTACTGATGGCTTATTTATTATGCAACAAACTACATAGATCAGCGATATGATTATAAAATCTTGTGCTTATAAACACTGTTTCATCGATATTAAATTTCTATGCGACAGGGCAGTATTGTACCCTTACGCTTTACTTCCTATCAGTAGCCTTAAATCTCTAGGTCAATACAAGTACATGTAAAACATTTTCCTAACTTCGAAGACTGCAGCGAGTTTCTCATCAGTTAAGATCACATGAATGAAGAATGACACAACTTTTGTGTCCAAATTAACAGACATATCTTGCCAATACACAGTAAGGGAAACTTGACCAAAACTCACTCGCATATTAATCGTGTGCAAGAATCGTTAACAGTCCAATCTATTGATTTTATGTCAATTCCATCACAAGAGTATGATTGTAAAAATAATTGAAAAATAACATTCTAAATCAAATTTATAATACCTTAAAATTCATAAAGGATGTCTAACTGACCTTTAATTGCATAAATTTCAACAAGTCTTGTAGACCTATATTTTTCAGCGAATTGTTATTATATTTTCATAATTTTAAAAAGCAAAAATATATGAATTAAAGTTTGATTTAGAAATTTCAATAATAAAGCTGAGGTTATGTTGCTGAAATGCACATACATGTGTAATTTTGCATCAATATAATGTGTTATTAATCTCATACTGCAAAATGTGCTTTGACTTCTTCCCAATAAACAACTTCCATCAACTCGTAAAAATGAAAATTTTTGTATTTATAGAACTCATCATTCTAAGAACAACATAAAAAACCTGATCAAAATTGATGCAAGCATTCTCGAGATATACATCGCCAAAGTGAGCGATTTTACCTGCTATCAGAAAACAAATTAAGAATTCATTCCACTTCTGACAAACTTGTGAGTTACACTGTGATGTCACGGAATGGCCTTAGGATGACTACTGTCATGGCGGAAATTAAAATTGGACGGGAAAGCGAATCATATTCATCACTGTAAAAAATCACAAAATTTACAAAATAAATCATTATTTTGACACTTTTAAAATATATGAAATCGTTATAAATTAATGCAGTGCTATAATGAACATAATTTTGTTTTTTTCAATAAGTCACATTTACAGACGGATGGCTTAGTTATGTTTAATTTAGAGTATCATGCTTTATTATGAGTTTTTATCTAAGTTTTTCTTTCAGTCGTTCTTGTGTTTTATAAACAAAACAGAATAACAGCTGCCTGTGATGTATGCTATTTTACTTCACACCTTCCACTACTATTTATAAAGCTACATACGATTTTTGATGTCTAAATGAATGTCAAAAAAGTTATTATCTTATAATTCATGTAAAGTGATAAATAGATAAATAAATAAAAAAAATAAATAAATACTGACTATGATATATAAAATGATCATAATAGATACGGTCACAAAAATTGTGATTTTTTACTAATCATGTGCATAACTAATTTGTATAAAAGGTAGCTCAGACGGAATGCAAATATAGAATAAAAAGAATAACAAATTATACCTCCATTTGTTGCTTTGTTTGCAAATAATGAGAGTGTGAAAGTATAATACAGCTTCCATTTGGGATCCAACTAAAATTTTTAATTTCCGAGATGATTGGTTATAGTGTTAGCCCTGTAGGCATTCGGCAAAACACACCTTTGTATATAATGCATAACGAAAATGTGATTTTTATTTTCTAAATTTCAATCGATAATATTGTGAAATACAATTTACTTGTATAAATACTGCATTTTAACTTATTTTTTCCATATAGTTAGACGACTAATACATTAAATTTTAAGAGTGACAAAGTTGTTTATATAATTGGCATGTAATCTTTAACCAACAGTAAATAAAAACATGACCCTGGGAAAAATTACTGTTGTTGATTAAAACCATATTTTAAATCTAAATAAAAAATTTAATTTAAATTAAGATTTCCATTTTCATTAAAGTAGACTTCCATTATATATGTACTTCATTTGCTCTGCCAAAAGAACAATACGATATCTATGGTAGTTGTCTTTTCAAAATGACATACAATTTACGCCTACTACTAAGGTATATCATAAAAAAAAAAGAAAAAAATTATTGTTTTTACAATTTAATTCCGCAAAATTTATATTTTAATTATTTGTTCTCCATGGATGACATTCATACTATTTTACACATAGAGGTAAGCATAGAGTCATAAATAATGAAAAAAGCTAGATTTCTTTTTGTAGAATATTGCTGCCTAACAAGGAAAATGTTACAACTTAATCTCGTTTTATTGATCAATTAAAAATTCCCAAATAAAAATCATGGCTGCGACAGTTAAAAACAATTCTTCCTACATTATTGTACACAAAGATATATTCACTCAATAAACTGGCAAGTGTATTAATTACTATCTACGCCTGAGGCACCGCTGATACTAAACCTATAGTGAAGCACGTACTTCACAACAGAAGTCCTCGTTGTGATGTCACACGAAGCTCCACCCCTATCTGGTTACTTGAGTCATTCGTAAATGTGAATTTTGCAGTTTCTCATTAATATCTAGAAAATGTGTGCACCTATTTTGATTGGGTTTTCAATGTTGTTCTTAGAATGACGAGTTCTATAAATACAGTAATTTTGATTTTTCACTCAGGGTGCTCTTTAAATCTCCTTAAAAGGCCTTAAATATATTTTACATTATTGTTTCGAAACTATAGAAACTGTGAGGAGTGGGAAACTGCATGATTGCCCTTAAGGCCAGGTGAGTTAATAATAGTTATTTAGTTATGGTGCCATTTAGGTTGTTATTTGTAAATAAAAAAAATCACCATCATCTTGTTTCAGTCGTGAAAGTGGTGGAAGCATCTGACAATTGCATCCCGTATTTGGAAAAATAATGTCATAGTCATCATCTGCATGGTTGTAGAAAAGCGTTACATAATATCGACAATTTTCATCCCGTCTCAGTTGTCCTTGTAGTTGTGGCTCATAACAGGTCCACATGTGTCTCAATGACTCCAACTGTGGTATGTGGCTCACACGTGAAAACACGTAAATAGCTCTCTGTAGAAAATTTGCAACATTCTGGAGTTTGAGTTTCAAATCAGTACTTTTGGTTGCTCGTCGAAGCTCACTAAGAGAAATAGTATTAGTGTTACAGGAGTATACAGGTGATGAATCAAATGCATTTTAAGTTCATATGTTGCTTGAGCATCTTACAGACTATTTTTCTATTCAATACGCAATACACAAAGTTTGACAAGAATTTTAAGTCTGAAATAAAGTACTTTCTGAAAATGTCTGTGATACATTTTATTTTTAATGTAAAAATGTAAAGAGATTACACTATTGTGCATAGTATCATTAAAACCTCTAGTTGAGTTACAACATTACATAGTATAACACTTATTAACAGCCTATAATATAATTTATTGTTGTTGGGCTATAACTTAGAGAGAGAGAGAGAGAGAGAGAGAGAGAGAGAGAGAGAGAGAGAGAGAGAGAGAGAGAGAGAGAGAGAGAAACAGAGACTTACTTGTGTCTAAAATCCTTGTCACCAAATATTTCCTTTGCTAGACACTCGTACAGGGTTCCTCTAACTTGATCCAATCGTCTTTCTTCTGAGCCAAGTTTATCAATAACAACAGCAATGTCATTCCGTGGTGCTACATATGATGTCCTATTTTCATATGTTTGCTTGGAACCACCAATATGCTTTAAATGACTGTGGCAGCCATGGTGTACTAAAGCGGGACAACATGGTTTGTGTGCTAAAAATTGATAAAATTGTTTTAAATTCATCAAACCCTAAAAACAATGGACCCTGTTGTAAATCTATAACTTGGAGAAGTCGAAATGTGTTTCTAGGAGTGAATGAGTTAAATTACTTTAATTTCTTTAAAATTTGAAATTCTTCTACCCATTTTTTGCCATATCTATAAAAATACTGAATACTTAAATAAATGTCACTTAAACATGTTAATGGGTCTGTTTGCCATGTAAAATCAATATGTAGTACATTACATTAATGGTAAATCCATTGTTATGATATAAAAAAGGCACATTTGATGATTTACAAGTACATTTATATATCATTTGAATAATTGTTTCATGTTTGTTTGTTTATTGTTGTTTAACGTCCCACACAAGAATATGTATGGAGAAGTCACCAAATGCTGGTCAATGGCTTCAAATTTGGTCTATGCTAGGCACTTTAGGACATTGAGCAGAGAGGGTACTTTAGCGTGTCAACAACTACTGTGACACAGGACCTGGAGTTTTACTGTTCCATCCTAAAGACAGGAATCCAACCTGCCGCCGACGGGACTTGAACTCACAACCTCAAAATCCAGAGTCGAATGTGCTACCGACTGAGCCAGGCCAGCTCAATAGTATCATGTAGCGAGAGCAGAAATAGACAAATATTTTCTAAAATAAAAAGGGGAATAACTACAGAAACAACTTCTGAATGCTTTGGACAGCTGATTTATGGGGCACATGAAAGGTTATTTAAGGCCAACAGCTGAGAAAAGGGTCTTTAGGACAATGGGGGGGGGGATATGATTTTTATGTTTTCAGGGACTTGAACATGTGTGGATTATAAACACAATATGAGAATAAACACAGGCAACAGCAACTCTTTTTACTTTAGCGTAAAAAATCTAGAAATGTTATGTCAGTTAAAATTCCTCGTTTTCTGGCATTTCATTAATTATGTTGCAAGGACCGTTTTCTCCACTGCTGGCTCATATACATGTACAATAAAATGAATGAAAGTAAGCAATGATAATAGTCTACATGTACCTGGTATATTATCAAAGTACTGAAATGCTGATACAGGGTGGAAAATGGTACAGACCTCTTACATTGGTCTAGTGGTAGAGCACTGGACTCACAAGTGGATGGTCCCAGGTTCTATTCTCTGATCGAGTTATACCAAAGACTTTAGAAATGGTAGAGACTGTTCCTTTGCCAAGTGCTAAGCGATCAAGGTGAAAGTCACAGGACTTTTGGATGAGACATAAAATGGATGTCCTGTGTCACAGAAGGCATGGAATGAAAAAGAACCCTCATTGCATTCATGTCAGTCCATAGCACAGGACAAAATTTTCAGCACTTCATCTCAATACAAGTAAACAATTTTTTACAGGATGTGAAACAAAAGTCAAACAAAACAAATGGTACAGATGAGATTATAAAATGGCTTTCTATAAATCTATCAATGACACATTTAATGAATGAATGCTTGCCAGAGTGCATTTATTGTTAATATGGATGCCGCTTGGGTGAATAGAATGGCACCCACTAGGGTGCCATGAATATCTATCTGTGACCTAAATGGCATCCATATTGATGATAAATGCACTCTGGCAAGTGTTCATTTGTTATATTTACATATAGTAGTTTTTATATTGTAAAAACAAAATAATGGAATCGAATACCTCTCCTAATAGTTATATGTGATTAATATCATTATGATGGAACAGCCAAGTTCAAGTTATAACAGTAAAGTATAAAGATATAATGGAACAGCCTAGTTCAAGTTATAACAGTAAAGTATAAAGTTATAATGGAACAGCCAAATTCAAGTTAAAACAGTAAAGTATAAAGTTATAATGGAAAGGCCAAGTTCAAGGTATAACAGTAAAGTATAAAGTCATAATGGAACAGCCAAGTTCAAGGTATAACAGTAAAGTATAAAGTTATAATGGAACAGCCAAGTTCAAGTTATAACAGTAAAGTATAAAGTTATAATGGAACAGCCAAGTTCAAGTTATAACAGTAAAGTATAAAGTTATAATGGAACAGCCAAGTTCAAGGTATAACAGTAAAGTATAAAGTTATAATGGAAAGGCCAAGTTCAAGGTATAACAGTAAAATTAAAAGTTATAATGGAACAGCCTAGTTCAAGGTAGAACATTAAAGGATAAAGTTATAATGGAACAGCCAAGTTCAAGGTATAACAGTAAAGTATAAAGTTAAAATGGAACAGCCAAGTTCAAGTTATAACAGTAAAGTATAAAGATATAATGGAACAGCCTAGTTCAAGGTAGAACAGTAAAGTATAAAGTTATAATGGAACAGCCAAGTTCAAGTTATAACAGTAAGTATAAAGTTATAATGGAACAGCCAAGTTCAAGGTATAACAGTAAAGGATAAAGTTATAATGGAACAGCCAAGTTTAAGGTATAACAGTAAAGTAAAAAGTTATAATGGAACAGCCTAGTTCAAGGTAGAACATTAAAGGATAAAGTTATAATGGAACAGCCAAGTTCAAGGTATAACAGTAAAGTATAAAGTTATAATGGAACAGCCAAGTTCAAGTTATAACAGTAAAGTATAAAGATATAATGGAACAGCCTAGTTCAAGTTATAACAGTAAAGTATAAAGTTATAATGGAACAGCCAAGTTCAAGGTATAACAGTAAGTATAAAGTTATAATGGAACAGCCTAGTTCAAGGTAGAACATTAAAGGATAAAGTTATAATGGAACAGCCAAGTTCAAGGTATAACAGTAAAGTATAAAGTTATAATGGAACAGCCTAGTTCAAGGTATAACAGTAAAGTATAAAGTTATAATGGAACAGCCAAGTTCAAGGTATAACAGTAAAGTAAAAAGTTATAATGGAACAGCCTAGTTCAAGGTAGAACATTAAAGGATAAAGTTATAATGGAACAGCCAAGTTCAAGTTATAACAGTAAGTATAAAGTTATAAAGGAACAGCCAAGTTCAAGGTAGAACATTAAAGGATAAAGTTATAATGGAACAGCCAAGTTCAAGGTATAACAGTAAAGTATAAAGTTATAATGGAACAGCCAAGTTCAAGGTAGAACAGTAAGTATAAAGTTATAATGGAACAGCCTAGTTCAAGGTAGAACATTAAAGGATAAAGTTATAATGGAACAGCCAAGTTCAAGGTAGAACATTAAAGGATAAAGTTATAATGGAACAGCCAAGTTCAAGGTAGAACAGTAAAGTATAAAGATATAATGGAACAGCCAAGTTCAAGGTATAACAGTAAAGTATAAAGTTATAATGGAACAGTCTAGTTCAAGGTATAACAATAACGTAAAAGGATACGATGGAATAGCCAGGGTGACCAGTGCCGTGATTACATAATAAGCACAACCAAGTTGGTCAAGATGATAATTAGTACAAATGACCAGTGCTGTAGTTTTATGTACATAAGAAGCACAGTCATGTTAGTCAAGGTGATAATTAGTACAGATAACTAGTGCTGTGGTTACATAATTAGCACACTCATGTTGGTCAAGGTGTGATTATTACAGATGATAAGTGCTGTGGTTACATAATTACATGTAGCACATTCATGTTGGTCAAGGTGCAATTATTACAGAAGACTAGTGCTGTGGTTACATAATTAGCACATTCATGATGGTCAAGGAGACAATTATTACAGATGATTAGTGCTGTGCTTACATAATTACATGTAGCACATTCATGTTGGTCAAGGTGCGAATATTACAGACGACTGGTGCTTTGGTTACATAATTTGCACATTCATGATAGTCAAGTTGATAATAAGTATAGATAACCAGTGCTGTGGTTACATAATAAGCACACTCATGCTGGTCAAGGTTACTATTATTACAGATGACCAGTGCTGTGGTAACATAAATAGCATACTTTAATGTTGGTCAAGGTGAGTTATTACAAATGTACAGTGTTGTGGTTTCATAATTAGCAGACTCTGATGTTAGTCAAGGTTACTACATGTAGTATTATTACAGATGACCAGTGCTGTGGTAACATGATTAGCACACTCTGATGTTAGTCAAGGTGACAATTATTACAGATGCACAGTGCTGTGGTTACATAATTAGCATACTCTGATGTGGTCAAGGTGACAGTTATTACAGATGCCCAGCATGACCAGTGCTGTGGTTACATAATTAGCACACTTTAATGTTGGTCAAGCTTACATTTATAACAGATGCAGCTTACATGTATATGCGCACAGAATGACCTGTGACATAGGGAATGTTATAAAGGGTACACGCTGTAAACAGGAAGAGTGGCTCAGCGTTCTTCTGAGGCCTAATTCTGTAACTTTTGTATCAGGGGTATAGACAACTTGTACTTAAAGATAATACATGTATTATACAATCAAAATCTATATTGTCTAATTCATATACATGTACGATGGCAGGGTGGAGTAACCTTTTGATTATCATATGGATGATTCTACTCAATTTTTGGTTATATCAAACTGCACAGGAAAATGTTTTATTCCTCACTAAATACTGTCCTATGTATGGTGACAAGTAGGAATGATTACTCTTGTTAGTGTAATTCTAATGTTATGCTATATTATATTACCTAAAATTTAAACTCGTCCAGGTCAAGAAAAGGATTCACAAGACTCCAGCCCGCCAGGTTATATTTTATTATATTATACTTCTTCATAAATTCTGGCAATTTCATTGGACAATAAGCATTGAGTATTTTCCAGGGTGATATTCAGCAGGGTGATATTAAATAAAAATACCACATACATAGAAATGGATGTGCATACAGTTTGTTTGTTTTTTCTATGTAGTATTTAGGTGTAACCTCTATAGGAGTTGTGTAACATACATTTCTTCAATGCAGACTGGAACCGAAAAAACAACAACCGAAATTAAATGATTTGACAGAATTGATATATCATTATCAAATATATTTCTTGTAGTCAGCCAAACAGACACGCTCGCACGAGGCTTAAGATTCAAAATCGACACTAAGAACGGCTTGGGTACTGAGGCAGTTTGTATTATGAACGTGATGACCTTACGCACATGTAGATTTTTGCTTGAATAAAGTATATAAACAATACTGCTGATGCAATTTATTTTATGTTTTAAGTAATTTAATAGATAATAATTGCTTCAATACAATGGATCGGTATAATATAATAAATAAAACATTCCTGATCGGGTGGTAGTGGAAAATGTAACCCCGAGGAAATACATTGTCATGATGCAGTTTATTTTATGTTTTAAGTAATTTAATAGATAATAATTGCTTCAATACAATGGATCGGTATAATAAAATAAATAAAACATTCCTGATCGGGTGGTAGTGGAAAAATGTAACCCCGAGAGAAAATACATTGTCATGATGCAGTTTATTTCATGTTTTAAGTAATTTAATGGATAATATATGCTTCAATACAATGGATCGGTATGATATAATAAATAAAACATTCCTGATCGGGTGGTAGTGGAAAATGTAACCCCGAGGAAATACATTGTCATGATGCAGTTTATTTTATGTTTTAAGTAATTTAATAGATAATAATTGCTTCAATACAATGGATCGGTATAATATAATAAATAAAACATTCCTGATCGGGTGGTAGTGGAAAATGTAACCCCGAGGAAATACATTGTCATGATGCAGTTTATTTCATGTTTTAAGTAATTTAATGGATAATATATGCTTCAATACAATGGATCGGTATGATATAATAAATAAAACATTCCTGATCGGGTGGTAGTGGAAAATGTAACCCCGAGGAAATACATTGTCATGATGCAGTTTATTTTATGTTTTAAGTAATTTAATAGATAATAATTGCTTCAATACAATGGATCGGTATAATATAATAAATAAAACATTCCTGATCGGGTGGTAGTGGAAAATGTAACCCCGAGGAAATACATTGTCATGATGCAGTTTATTTTATGTTTTAAGTAATTTAATAGATAATAATTGCTTCAATACAATGGATCGGTATAATATAATAAATAAAACATTCCTGATCCGGTGGTAGTGGAAATTGTAACCCCGAGGAAATACATTGTCATGACAATGTATTTACTCGGGGTGACAGTTTCCACTACCACCCGATCAGGAATGTTATATTTATATAATACATGTACTAACCTAATATTTTGTATACATTATCCTTGATCACACCAATCTTCCCTAAGACTTGGGGAATTTTCTGTTGACATGCGCACAGGCCAGGATTTGTTATGTACGGTGAATATTTGCCATCCGTCTGTTCTCTGAGGACAATCATAGAGTTAAATCTCTCCTTGAAGTTGCTATTAAGTGGAAGATAAATATCCCAATTGCAAGCCATATACTTGTCCTTGAAAATGGTGATATTAAAAACACTGGAGGCAGCAAATATTTCCCCTTCACCTGGTTCTGTTCTCCAGTGTTCAATGTTGTCTAGGTGATCAGAGAGAAGATTACGTCTTGCTTCCAATGATCTGTCTTCCCTCTCATCCAAGAATTTGGAATAAACATCCAAATTATATTCCTCTGCTTGAAAGTTACATATCAACTTTTTTATTCGATCGCGGTATTGATCAGACCCATATATTTCCATACTCAATCTCCGAAAAAAGTCTTTTAAGTCGGATCTTTGATCGTTGGCCCTTGGTGTAAACATTTCATGAAATGTGTTCATAAATCGATTTTGATGACAGGCTTTATGATCAATATTCAGTACCGGTGCTGGGAACATTTCATCATTTGTAGTATTTATGTTTCTTTTGAATAATGCGAAGTTTGGTTTGCCTCCCGCAACAGTCATTATCATTAAGACAGGTTGAGCTGAACTCACTGGCTTAAATAAAGGGCTGAATATAACACCACTGAACTGGTCTACATCATTTATGTCTGTGCCAGTGAATTCAAAAATATAAATTTCACACTGCAGAAGCTCAGATGCAGCAAACACTTCTCTTGGAAATGGTACTTGTCTACTTTTCTTTATCAATTGTAATTCCGACAGCAATTTTTCCTTTGGATCACCTGAAATTGTTGGCTGAGGAAGTAGTTTTGGAAGAAAAAGCTGAAAGTAAAACTCATTTTGTTCCTCAAAGTCACAAATCTCATATTTAAGATCTGAAGCAGATTTTTTCCTTCCACTTGTTTCTGCAGCTAAAAGTTCGTAGAAATCATCTTCTTGGACAACAAAACCATTCCTCCTTAAAATCTTACAGGCAATGTCTAATTTGCTAGCCATAATTGTAGTATGGTTAAATCATCACCTGCAATAATACCAAGTCAATTAAAGATAACACAGTACAGCATATAAAACACACATGTATAAAACTAAGTATGTATGTTATTGTATACATATTTTGTCCTTTTATGTTAAAACAAAAGTGATTTGTCAGGTAAAAGTTCCAGCAAGGAATAACTGGTCATTACTATCCCTCATCAAATCTACTGCTTCGGGGGTCTTTTTTTTGTAAAGTAAAATTACAATAACAAATAAAAAATATAAATTTATCATATAAACTTGAATCTGTAATTTGTCACAGTTAGAGACAAATAAGAATTTGTACATGTAATATGTCAAGTTTTCATTGTTACAGATAAATCTGGATTTGTAATGTCTTGTTTTCATTGTTACAGATAGATCTGGATTTGTAATGCGTCATGTTGTCATAGGTACAGATAAATCTGGATTTGTAATGTCTTGCTTTCATTGTTACAGATAGATTTGGATTTGTAATATGTCATGTTGTCATAGTTACAGATAAATCTGGATTTGTAATGTGTCATGTTGTCATTGTTACAGAGATAAATCTGGATTTGTAATGTGTTATGTTGTCATAGTTACAGATAAATCTGGATTTGTAATGTGTCATGTTGTCATTGTTACAGAGATAAATCTGGATTTGTAATGTGTTATGTTGTCATAGTTACAGATAAATCTGGATTTGTAATGTGTCATGTTGTCATTGTTACAGAGATAAATCTGGATTTGTAATGTGTTATGTTGTCATAGTTACAGATAAATCTGGATTTGAAATGTGTCATGTTGTCATTGTTACAAAGATAAATCTGGATTTTTAATGTGTCATATTGTCATAGTTACAGATAAATCTGGATTTGTAATGTGTCATGTTGTCATAGTTACAAATTGATCTGGATTTGTAATGTGTCATGTTGTCATAGATATAGATAAATCTGGATTTGAAATGTGTCATGTTGTCATAGTTACAGATAAATCTGGATTTGTAATGTGTGGTGTTGTCATTTTTACACAGATAAATCTGGATTTGTAATGTGTTATGTTGTCATAGTTACAGATAAATCTGGATTTGAAATGTGTCACATTGTCATTGTTACAAAGATAAATCTGGATTTTTAATGTGTCATATTGTCATAGTTACAGATAAATCTGGATTTGTAATGTGTCATGTTGTCATAGTTACAAATTGATCTGGATTTGTAATGTGTCATGTTGTCATAGATATAGATAAATCTGGATTTGAAATGTGTCATGTTGTCATAGTTACAGATAAATCTGGATTTGTAATGTGTGGTGTTGTCATTTTTACACAGATAAATCTGGATTTGTAATGTGTCATGTTGTCATAGTTACAGATAAATCTGGATTTGTAATGTGTCATGTTGTTATTATTGCAAAGATAAATCTGGATTTGTAATGTGTCATGTTAACAGAATGTTGTCTAGTCCTATGGATAAGTTATGTTGGCCAAAGATTTGTAAGTTTTGCTAATGGAAATTGAGATTTGCTAATAAACTTTAATTTTTGCCTTTCTAGAGGTAGAGTGTTTGATTTGCAAGCATAAGGTCCAAAGTTTGATTCCAAAACTTAGTCATACCAAACTTTTTAATAACTTTTGAAGTGGCAATTAAGTTATGTAACAGTAAAATAAACAACTAAGGAGTATAGGTGAACCTTGTGTAGATAGAAAACAAACAGATTTTATTTTGAATAAAAGAAAAAGTAACAGAAGACTTACACAGTTTTTCATAAAAATAGAAAAAATAGCTGGCGGAGTCTGATTGTTCCTTCATTACATATTCCTCATATTTGAAAAAAAATTACACTTAAAACTGACGCTCCTTGTCATGATAAATATGTCATGTACAATAATCAGGGATAGAAATTAGCAAGGGCCCAGTAGCCCATAATGGGTAAAACCTGAGCTGAGCTAGTAAATTTCAAAGTGTGTTAGCCCAGGTACACGTACCTAAATATGAAAATTTGGGGGTATATCTGGCACTTTCACAAATTTCAACTTATATTCTTATAAAATGAATCTACCTTAATACATATAGATAATGTATGAACTAATTTAAAATAAGTTTTCATAGTTGCCAATCAAGAAAACATACCTGCATTTAATACATTTTGTACTTACATGTAAATAAGAAATCTGACTCTTAGATCCAGTGCAAGGCCTGCTTCAGGTACCTGTAGGTATGATATTTGAACTTGATGAAAAGGTTATGTAAAAATGGAATGAAAATGGAATGAGTATTGTTTAAAACTAGAGGCTCCCAGGAGCCTGTATAGCTCACCTAGGTAGATGCAAGACGTAAATTAGCCTATTTTGACCCCTTATTTCCTTAATCACTAGATGCAACATCAGGCACAGGTGGAAGAAACTTTTTCCCTTCACTCCAGGCAAGTTAAAATCCAACCTTTTTAGTCTTACCAGCAAAATAAAAAAACATTGACAGGAAGTGGAAAAAAATATGATAAAGGGAGGTAATATATAGAGAAAAATTGACAAAATAATACCTGCAATCCCGACACTGTCTTTCTATTATATATATTGATGTGAACTTGAGCAATTATGAATTCCCATTAACAAATTTTTGTTTAAGTTTGATGCCATACATTTTAACATAATTGCCTCATCATGTTTCTTTAATTCTATTTTGTTAACTACTTCAAAGAAAAACTGAATTTGTTTCAATATGCATTATTATACCTTTACTTGTCAGATTCAGATAAATAAATAAATCCAATTGACCAACATCAAATCTAGACACTCTGGTATCTCTTAAAACCCATACAGGATATTATAACACTGTCATACCACTATCATACTGATGGGATTCATACTTTTGTACAGTAACTGTTAAATTAACTAAATCATTTTTGTTTATATGTAAATTAAATTTGAACCAATTCCCATAGGGTCCAATGTTAAAATATCTTCTCCACTGACGGCCATCTTGAATTTTGTGCGGCCCTCAAAAACACCAATGTTGTAGGGGGCCACACAAAGACTGTTGTCGGCCAAGCTTGGTTCCAATTGGCTTAGGGGTTTTAAAGAAAAAGATCTTTGAAATTGTTCCCATAGGGTCCAATGTTAACCTATGTTCCCCGTTGGCGGCCATCTTGGATCAGGTGCAGACTTAAAAAACACCAGTTTCAGAAGGTACCATCTAAGGACTACTATAACCAAGTTTGGTTCCAATTGGCTCACTAGTTTCAGAGAAAAATATCTTTGAACGTATTTTCCCATAAGGTCCAGTGTAAAAATATGTTTTACACTGGCGGTCATCTTGGATTCGGTGTAGCACTCAAAAACCCCAATGTTGAAGGGGGCTACTAGCTTCAATTAAACAAGAATCCTGATAATTAACTTTTAGCTGATGATAAATCAACTTTACTGAAAGTTTTGTTAGAAATTTTCGGAGCATTATTTTAATCTTTTAGACAAATTACAACCAATAAGCACAGTAATTGTGCAATTAATTTCAGTGTAAAACTAAATATAATATTGGTTACTGGACTTTTTTCTTTTCTGTCTAAGCATTATCATTCAGTCTATTGTCATATTTGTTCTTCAGACTCCTGCATAATAGGTTGTGTGAAATTTTGACATATGAACAACATTCCCAATGTTGGTTCTTGTCAAATTGGGGGAGAAATTAACAGGAGAACACTGTTCTGGTTGCAAGAACAGCTCGCCCAAAGACACCTAGGGTTACTGTTAAGTATTTAATGCAGTTTATTTATACTCACAGAGTGTGGTCTGCAGGTTATCATAACAACATGGATCTGGTTTTTTTTTTCTTTCAAATTCAAACAATATTACAGACTTCTTTACTAGGTAGACCACCATCTAGCACTAATCAAAGTACTGATAATACTACTGAAATGAAGTACCGGTAATAGAACTTTGATTATGTAATGACTTTGACTACTGAAGCAAGTGTAGCAGATCTAAAGTAATGCCACATTCTCCTCTGAATACATTACTGACAAAACTATACTTAAACACAATACTTCAGGTGCAATGATATTGTCAGCATTTATAACAAAAATTATCAGTGAGACATTGACCTAATTAAATGACCAGAGCAAGTGGTTGCATAATATAAGCATGTGTAGATCTATGTCATCAACATTGGAGATTCATTCTGTAAACAACAACATGGCGTATATGAATTGAAAATGTTATAAAATATTATATCTCTGGAAACATACCTTCTTTGATATATTTCTCTCCATTTATTATCTTCATTAATTTTCCACACAATCAAACACATATTCCACATTTTGTTGTAAAAAATTAAAACAATGACCTATGTTTTCAGTAGCTGCTAGATTCTATTTGCATAATTAGTGGTCAATAGTCTTGAAAGAATTGTGGGATCTCATCAAGACTGACAATAACAGACACATGCACAGGTGGTATCTTAAGTGAAGGTCTGGATTTAATATTTATAAATATTTATGGTTTTAAGTGTGAGGTCATCTCCCAAGTGAGTAAGTGATGTCATCTCCCATGTTAGGTTGTTACACTAGGCTGAACTTTCTGCTCTGAATTTCAGCAATTTTTTTTAGGTAAAACCTGATTTTACCGAATAAAAAAAATCGTTTAAAATCGGGGCAGAAACTCGGCCTAGTGTTACACTAATGGATATCATATGAATACCTTCAGACTTAAATGGATTGAAACTCTCTTTCACCCTTCAATGACAACGAGATTGTTTTTCACACTTTTATTGTGTCCTGTATGACTGTTACATCAATATGTTTCTAGTTTTGCTACTTCAGTAAGACAATACTGAGTAGACCTATGTAGACAGAAGATCTACGATCAGACTATGAAACAGAAAATACTTGCATCTCTGACAAATAAAATGAATTTCCCCTACCCTTATTTAGCCAACACTCATAATGTCTACTGTGAAGAAAAGTATGTCACATGCATTTTTGTAATCTGCATAATTCAATCTGATTAATTTCTATGGAAACGCTAATTAAAATCAGAGAAAAATTATCCGATTTTACCCATCGTTTCCGCAGAAATTACAATTTGACAGAACACATTAGTACATTACAAAAAAAAAAGATATTTTATAACCTAAACGCCCCCCCCCTCCCCCCCCACCCCCCCTCCCCCCCCACCGCAATTAACCCCCCCCACCCCCCCCCCAAACCCGCGCCCCCCCCACCCCAACCCCCAACACCCACCCCCCCCCCCCCCCCCACCCCCCCTTTTTATAACCCCCCACCCCCCCAACCCCCCCCGCCCCCAACCCCCAACCCCCCCACCCCCCCCCCCCCCCCCCACCTTCATACTTACCTTAAGTGAAATTTCTTTGTCTGGTGTGGAATCGCTTTGCTACTTCATACATTATTTTCACAAAACTTTAATAGACGACAAGAGGACACCCGAAACATCGATAAAATGCCAAGGATTAGATATAGGTATTTCCACGATGATGTCACTTGGTCAAAAACGAAAACAGAAAGTTCGATAACTCGTCGGACCCGGTGGTAGGAACTACCGAAGAGACACCTTCAAATTACTGTCACGATATTATATTAAGATACAAGTATGTGGAGTTAAAATATTTACACCTACATCCATAATCTACCATGTTAAATATTAAAAATCTACCAACAACATGCAGGTTAAAATTAAACACTCGACACAGTAAGATATAATATGACGATAATGATTTCATCAGCGATATATAAAGCTAGCTTTTCACGCACAAGATCTAGATAAGATACGACATTAAAAGCCAAAAGTCAAGCAAACACAAATTATTATCAACATGCAAATCAGAGACAACAGAATCAATAAGAAAACACTAAACAACAAAGCAATTACAGCACCCAGTGAGGGGGACAACTCAAGTTTTGTATACTCTGTCCTGCCCCTGGGACAGTAAGGTTCGAACTGGTACCTGTGACCTTAAAGTCAATATAACAAAATCAAATTATATTTATTTTTTTATTCAATTTGGATGATAAACTGGTATGTATCCAGCAAAAAATATTATATACAATGAAATATGACAATTAATGGAACACACACACACACACACACACACACACACCAGCGATATATAAAGCTAATACACACACACACACACACACACATATATATATATATATATATATATATATATATATATATATATATATATATATATATATATATATATATATATATATATATATATATATATATATATTTATATTTATATATATGACAATGAAATAATGACAACAAAGTAAATGTAACTATTATTACCAGCGATATATAAAGCTAATATTAGCTTTACATAGGCGTCGGAACCGGGGGGGGGGGGGGCTTTTTTTTTTTTTTTTTTTTTGCAAAGATAGGCATAGGTGTTGAAAACTGGGGCTTAGCCCCCAAGATGTTTCTGGCGTGTGTGTGTTTTAAGTTGGTTTAGCCCCCCCCCCTCCCCCACACTTCTGGCGTGTTTGTTTTAAGTTGGTTTAGCCCCCACTTTCAATTTGCTTCCGACGCCTGTGCTTTATATATCATTGCTATTACTTATATCTAGGCCTATTTTACACAATAAAATACTTTTAAATTACTTCCAAAAATTTATCTTCCAATCGGGTTGGTATTCAATTTATTAGTTACTAGAAACAGCGCTAAATTAGAAAGTCGAAAAGACAATTGAATGGAAAACAGACTTAGAAGTTACAATGTCAAAATTTGAATTGAGAACAACAGAAATCGTTTGGATTCCGATAACAGCATGCAATGTTCTAGAACGGGAAGAAAATCTTACCGGGAAGTACTTAACAACGCTAGAGGCGTCCGCTGGGTATGCCTAAATACCGAACAGTAACCCGAATAGAACCGAACAGTAAAAAGATTTTTCTTAATATGAATAATATTTTATTCAAATGTATTCAGTATCATAAATAATTTTATTTTCTACCATATGATGTAACAAAAAAATTAAATATTTTTGTACGACTTTTTAAAAGAATTTGGAAAAATGAAAATACCGAACAGTAGAAATATTTTCTTATCAATCATAATTTCATATCAAATTCTACGTAATATCATTGATAACTGCATTTTCTATCGAATTATGTTAAAAACAATAAATCTGAAATTTTAAGAGAAATTTGAAAAAAAATGAAACATCAAACAGTATACCGAAATGACGAATTTCCTTTCTTAATTTTCATTATTTGACTTTAAAATGTTTATAATATTAGTAACTAATATATTATCTATCAAATTTTGTTGGAAAAAAAATGTTTTGTACGGTCACTTTGATCGTAAATAATAAAAAAAGAAACACCGAACAGTAGTGAAACTTCAGCTGAACAAGATGGCCGACCTACTGTCCTTTCTGATATATCTTATTTTTCCAAAATAAAATATTCAACATGACTGCTTAAGTCTTAAAAAATAAGATATATCAGAAAGGACACTACCGCAAACATCTGATGCCTAAAAACCAAACAGTAAAAAATTCTCTTTTGTTATTCGTAGTTTCGTTTCGAAATTTAGCTAATATTGATAAGAATTGAATTTTCAATCGAATTATGTAAAAAAAAAAAAAAATAAAAATAAAGAGTTTAATTTTTGTTGTTGCTAAAATTAGACAACTTGAGGCAATAAAATACCGAACAGTAATAAATAAAACACCAAACAGACGAATTTCAGCATTAAATAATTCATTTAATTTCATATTCAACCTTTCAAAACTATGAGATGGTTCAAATTAGACTAGGTATTATTTTAATTCATTATACATAATATAAATCTTTACAATATGATATATAATTCAAATTAATAAAATCAAATTACAAAATCTTATTGATAAGAATCATCAATAGTACAACTTTAGTCAGCTCTACATAGTGTATTTGGAAGCATAGAGAGTGGTGATTCAATAATGCAGAGGTTTTCAAGTGCTAAACAGAAATCAGAATGGCTTGGAGTGTCCGATTAGAAGAACTATATTGGAAGGCTATCAACCTTGGAGTAGCATCAATAGAAGACAGAAACAACAAGTTGAAAAACAGATATTTAAAAGGTCTACACCAATGGTTGGAAGTCATTACTTCCTATAAATTAGAGACAACACCAGACTTTGATCGTCTAAGAAGAGAGATCCGTATAATAGAGAAGGAACATGAAACAGAGAAAACACAATGTAAGATGGCAATAGAAAGTACAACAGAACCAACTAAACATGATGACACCAAAGAACTGAAGGGAATGATTCACCAACTCAATGCCAAAATGACCAATTTAGAGAAATCAAGGATTACTATGCAACAGAGATATCCATAAGATTTCCAGAGTGCACGTAACTATAGAGGATTCAGAGATACAGGTAGAGATTCACAGCACCCCAGATTACAGCAAAGATCCTATTTGGATTATTCATCAAATAAACCTGCTTTCACTGAAGATGGAGAACCAATCTGCTTCAGATGTCATCAACCAGGCCACATATCGAAGGGTTGTCGAATAATTTAGGACCACAACAGACATGGTTTAAACTCCAACAGGCCTTCGCAGCGGGGCAGACGAAGGACCGACAAAGACAACGCCCCAGATGGAAGACATTAAAGTTTGTTGGCGAGGAAAACACTGTAAATATCAACATAGAGTGGATCAAAGTACCAGCATTACTTGATACAGGTTCAACTATCAGTACAGTCAATGAGATATTTTGTTTCCAGAATTTACCTTACATAGAGATTCATCCATTAAAGAAGCTATTACATAGATTGAGTGTGCAGATGGACAATTTATTCCTTATAGTGGTTATATAGAAGTCAAAATTATTGCACCAGGAACTACAGATTCTGATCCCATACTGTATCCATTACTAGTTGTTCCTGAGAGTAAATTTAACAGCAATGTACCAGTTTTACTTGGCACCAATATACTAAAACAATACATGGAAAACCTAGAGTATACAAAGGGTGAATATATATCTCCAAGCATCAGCATTAGAATTCCCTTGGTATTTTGCATTTAGAGGAATGAAGTTGAGAGAAAAAGAACTCGCACGTAACCAGAGTAAAGTTGGGATAGTGAAATCAGCATCAACAGTTCCTGTAATTATACCACCTAACACTACCACTACGATACAAGGTTATGTTGACAAGTTGCTTCCATACCAAGACACAGCAGCCATTTTACAGTACAGTAAAGACTCTGTAATACCATCTGATCTAGATATTGTACCAACAGTTATCAACTATAAGTACCCTTACAAAGGCGTGGTTGAAGTCACCATAGATACCATCACAACCAGAACAGTAAGAATACAACCGACATCCATCATTTGTGAGATTCAGCGTGTCACCACTGAGAACGAGAATCCAAAATGTCATAAGATTCAAGAAACAGAGAAAGTAGATTCCATAGAACAGGTGAAGATAGCAGACAATATAGATAATTTACAGAGAAAGGCAGGAAAAGAAAGCTTCACTAAGACAGTATAATGATATTTTCTCTACATCAGATACAGACATTGGACACATCACCATGGTAAAACATCGGATTGACCTTACAGATGATACACCATTTAAGCAACGAACAAGACGAATACCTCCAGCTATGTTTGATGAAGTCAAGCAACATCTCCCACAGCTGTTAAATGCAGGTATCATCAGAAAGTCAAAGCCACCATGGTCCAGTAACATTGTACTTTGTCGCAAGAAGAGTGGAGAACTTCGCATGTGTGTTTACTTCAGACAACTTAACAACAGCACAAAGAAAGATTCCTATGCATTACCTCGCACTGAAGATATGTTTGATGCTCTGAGTGGAAACAAATATTTTACCATACTGGATATGAAGAGCGGCTATCATCAAGTGGAAATAGAAGAACAACATAAAGAGAGAACAGCCGTCACTGTGGGGCCCCTTAGGCTTTTATGAGTACAACAGAATGCCGCTTGGATTAATAAACGCCTCAGCAACATACCAACGACTCATGGAACGGTGTTTTGAGGGTTTACATCTGAAGATTTGTCATATATATTTAGATGACATCATAATTTTCTCCAAAACATTTGATGAACACCTGAGCAGATTAGAAGAAATATTTCAGCATTTGCAGAAAGTCAACCTGAAACTGTCACCAAAGAAATATGAATTCTTTAAACATAGAGTTAGATATGTAGGCAACATAGTATCAGAAGAAGGAATTGAGCCCGATCCGGAAAAAATCAAAAGGTTGTCAAGTGGCCAACACCACAAAATCCAGATGAGGTTAGAAGGTTCCTAGGATTCGTGGGATATTATCGTAGATTCATAGAGAAGTTTGCTAAAATTGTCACACCTTTAAATAATCTAATACTAGATGTAAAGAAGAAAATCAACAAAAGATCTGGAAACAGAACAACTAAACCACCTAAAGGATGGACATGGGAGAAAGAACATCAAGAAGCTTTTGATACACTCAAGACTAAATTGACTACATACCCAATACTAGGATATGCAAACTACAACTTACCATTCGAATTACATACAGATGCATCCACTTCAAGTTTAGCAGCTGTCCTTTATCAACAACAAGGAAATACCAAGCGAGTAATATCAAATGTAAGCAGATCTCTTACCAAAAGTGAAAAGAAATAACCAGCACATAAACTTGACTTCTTATCACGGAAATGGGCAGTATGCCAAAAATTTCACGATTACCTATATGGATCTCAATTCACGGCAATAACCGATAATAACCCTCTGACGTATGTACTTACCACGGCAAAACTAGATGCCACCAGCCAGAGATGGATTGCTGCTTTAGCCAACTACAATTTCAATATCAAATACAGACCTGGATCCCAAAATTCTGATGCAGATGGACTCTCACGTATTCCACAGACAGATCCATGTACAATTACCAGTGATTCCATTAAAGCCATATGTAATACTGCAGTCCACTGACATCCAGTTGCTGAAACTCTAGCAGTATAATCAACTGATACATTAGACTTACCTTCATTAGTCGATTTCCCACAGATTGATATAGAACGTGAACAAAGACGTGATCCTGTCATACGATTCTGGATTCCATCCATATGTACAACATGGAAAGAAACCCGAAAGAAGACACTTACCTTTAAATAATCCAGCAACACACCTGGTACTTCTCAGTAACTTTGAGAAATTGATTATAGTTAAGAACGTTCTACACAGGAAGGCAATAATTTAGGAACAAGATACATATCTCAGCTAGTCTTACCAAAGTCCTACATCAGTGTGGTTTTGAGATACTTACATACCGGCATGGGTCATCCTGGACGAGACAGAACCATCAAACAAATTCAGCACTAATGACGTGGACAATTTCACAACCAACTGTAAGAGATGCTTACTGAGAAAGAAAACTACCAGTTGAAGAGAACCTTTAATCAGCATAAAGACAACTCAGCCTTTAGAGTTACTATGTATTGATTACCTTACATTAGAAACATCAAAAGGAGGATATCAGAACATCTTAGTCATTACAGACCACTTTACCAAATACGCACAGGCTATACCCACCAAGAACCAAACAGCTAAAACCACCGCAGATGCCTTACACATTACGGTATACCTGCAAAGATCCATAGTGACCAAGGAGCACAATTTGAGTCAACACTTATAAAAGAGATTTGCAGTCTGATGAACATCCAAAAAATCTAGGACTACACCCTATCACCCCATGGGGAATGGAGTATGCGAAAGATTTAATCAAACATTATAATAGATGTTGGGAACATTGGAGAAACATCAGAAAGAAGATTGGAAATCCCGCATTCCATCGTTAGTCCAAGCATACAATTCAATGAAACATGATACTTCTAACTATTCACCTTTTTACCTGATGTTTGGTCGTGAACCACGTCTGCCAATTGACCTAATATTCCCAAAGCAACATCCAACAGAACGCTCTGATGATCTTAATGAGTACACAAAAAACCTAAAATCCAGACTAGAGAAATCTTACCATCTCGCAATAGAAACAACACTGAAACAACAAGGACATCAAAAGAAAAACTATGATCTAAAAGCCAGAGGAGCAATCATAAAGCCAGGAGACAAAGTTCTAGTTAAGATCTTAGCATTTGATGGGAAACATAAGATCTCAGATTATTGGGAAGATGAGCCTTATACAGTAAAAGAACAACCGAATCCAAATATTCTAGTATTCAAAGTCAGAAATAATAAAGACCAAAGAGTTAGGACTTTACACCGCAACCTACTTCTTCCAATAAATCACTTAGATGATATTGAAGAATTTACACCAAAGCCAGTCCCACAACCAAGAAAGACCATTGTCACGCGGAGTAGGATAAATACTCCTAATGCCGATGACGACAACACAGATGAAGGTAGAGAGGAAATAGATGACAATGATAGTGAAATAGAGCTGCAAGTGAGGGAAACAGTGAACATTGTAAACCACAATGATTGCCCAACTGAATCCATGTCCACTCCAGCTAATAAAGAAGAAACCGCCATGGCACCACCACAGGAGATACCGGAATCAGTTACAGAAACTGAACAGAGTACTGACTGTAACCAAGTTGAAGATATACAACCTCTTACCCATGTAGAAACAGAAGATGTAGATTCAGGAAGTAGCACTCAAGATACTATAGATAATGGTACCACAGAAGTGAAAACCCCTGAAACTACAAGCTACGAGAATAGAGTACCACCGCCTAATAGACCAAGACGAGAAAGGAAACCACCGGACTGGATGACATTTGGAAATTATATTACAAACCAACAACAATTACAGACAAATGCATGTAAACATGACTGGAAACAAAGAGCAGATTATTTAACTCAATTACTTACTGAAGAAAAACTTTCTGGTGTACATAACTCTGATGTTTCTAGAGCATTACTGAAGATTTTAACAGAAAATAATGATTGAATTTTTATTTATGCTAGCATGTCCCAATTCATCTTTAAAACTATAGTAATTTTTAAAAAATTTGTACGTCAAAAGGTCAAGATGCTGTACAATTTTTAGTTTCATGTGTTTTTAATTTTTCATTTAAATTGTTTTTAACTTTCATGAGATGGTAATTCATAATCCAATTTTTGGTAGAATTTTTTCAACTCATTGTCATATGAACAGGTATTTTTTTTATATATATTATGGTAAATGACGAGGACGTCATTTCAAAAGTAGGGGAAGTATGTGGAAGGGAGATATTTTTGTAAAACCTCTAAATTGAATTGCTTAATGTGTATTAAACATATAATTGTATTATATTGAAGGCTTATAAATGTACAAGAGGAATAACTCTTTTGACCTTATGTAATTGATTTTTGTTAGAGTTATCTTTCTTTATGATCTGACCATTGCCCAGTTCTTACCTTTGAATTTCTATCTAAAAACTAGTCGGTAGCGCGCTCGACTCTGGATCGTAAAGTCGTGAGTTCGAGTCCCACCGGCGACAGGTTGGTTTCCTGTCTTTTGGATGAGACAGTAAAAGCTGGAGGTCCCGTGTCACAGTAGGTGTTGGCACGTTAAAGAACCCTACTGCTCAATGGCCGTAAGTGCCGAGCATAGGCCAAAATTTGAAGCCCTTCACCGGCATTTGGTGACGTCTCCATATGAGTGAAATATTCTCGAGTGGGACGTTAAACAACAATAAACAAACAAACAATCTAAAAACTATTTTTATTGGTTACTTATTTTTGGTTTGAATATCTTTCCATTCTACTGGATGTAACTTTTCCATTGTCTAAAAGATTCAAATTTTTACAGTCACAGAAGACAGACATATTGATTCTGTTGTAGCAAACTTTCTTTGTTTGTTTGTTTATTGTTGTTTAACGTCCCACTCGAGAATATTTTCACTCATATGGAGACGTCACCAAATGCCGGTGAAGGGCTTCAAATTTTGGCCTATGCTCGGCACTTACGGCCATTGAGCAGTAGGGTTCTTTAACGTGCCGACACCTACTGTGACACGGGACCTCCAGCTTTTACTGTCTCATCCGAAAGACAGGAAACCAACTTGTCGCCGGTGGGACTCGAACTCACGACCTCACGATCCAGAGTCGAGCGCGCTACCGACTTAGCCAGGCCGGCTCGCAAACTTTGTTAATTCATGTACTACAAACATCTTGACTGTGAGTATCTTGTATTTTTCTATTTTGATTTTATTAATTTGAATTATATATTATATTGTGAAGATTTATATTATGTATAATGAATTAAAATAACACCTAGTCTAATTTGAACCATCTTATGATTTTGAAAGGTTCAATATGAAATTAAATGAATTATTTAAATAACTAAATTTTGTAAAATATTGTAAACTCATGAATTAATAGAAGTTTATGTTTTATAACAGTTTTTTTTATAAAATGTATATACAAGTGTATTACTTTACAGGAAAATGTAACAATATAAAATTGAATATAACTAAGAAGATATTTTTACACAGAACCATATTGGGTATGTGAATTATTGTATTTATTTGGTGATAAAGTTGATATATATTGATATGATATACTCATAAATTATAAAATTTTGTGAAAAATGAAATCTCTATTTATTGTAGATTTTGAAAATGATATTTTTCAATTTACTCTATTTGATGAAATTTTTGTATAAACACTTGTATTTATTATTGTTAATGTTATTTTACAGTGTATAAAACAAATGAAGATATAATTGGGAATAAAATTAACAATTGAACCTAAATCAAGGTGTTTATCATATTTTGTGTTCAAATGCATCTTGCTACACAATGTCAAAATTTTAATTAAGAACAACAGAAATCGTGTGGATTCCGATAACAGCATGCAGTGTTCAAGTACGGGAAGAAAATCTTACCGGAAAGTACTCGACACCTAGTAGTGGACGCGAGAGGCGCCGTCCGCTTAGTGATTGAATGCATGAGCTTTTATAGTGAATTAAACAATAGACATATTTATTTGACCGAGAAGTGTAAAGGTACCCATTATTGGGTAATACAGTAAGTAATAACTTATCAGATTACTTCTATATTAATTTTTTATATATATTTTGGATGATCTGTCAATATGACTGACTTAGTAAACAAGACGGACTTCAATGATCTATTGAATGGAAACCAAACTTAGAAGTTAGAATGTCAAAATTTTAATTTAGAACATCAGAAATCGTGTAGATCTAGATGCCGATAACAGTATGTAGTGTTATAGTACGGGAAGAAAATCTTACCCGAAGGTGCTTGATATCAAGTAGTGGACGCGAGAGGCACCGTACCGTCCGCTTAGGCCTAGTGACTGAACGCACGTGCTTTTATAGTGAATTAAACAATAGACACAATTACTTGACCGAAAATACAGTAGGTAAATAACCTATAAGATTATTTCTATATTAAGATATTTCGGATGATCTGTCAATATGACGGACTTTGTAAACAAGACAGACTTCAAATACCGTACTTTTGGTATAATAACTATACATTTAACATGTACGTATAAGTAAGGCGTATATATATATATTTATAGTAGTACTAATTACAGATATATTAATGAATATTTGAACACATAATGTAGAATAAATAAGTGAGTTTTAATACATGAAGAAGTCAAACAAGCACTAAGTTGCGATAATGCATAAAGCAACATGGATCATGGACAAGCTCTACATTTGCAGGAATCCCCTCCCAAGCTGTTGATTTGTTATTGAAATTGACTAAAAAAATAAATTTGTCTAAAAGAGTGGGGAAGGGAGTTCCATAACTGCTGCACTAAAACGAAAAGACCAAACTTGGTTGTCACACACACACACACACACACACACACACATAAAGATCGGGCGTTTCCAGCTCCTGTAGAACAACCAAGTATATATATATTCGTATGACGACTGGAAGTTTCCAGCTCCTGTGGTTATTCTCACCTGTTGTATTTCTGCTAAATAACTATATCTAAAAGTTATTTTTCATAGTGATAGTAGGTTATCCAACTAAACAATAATCGAAAAAAGTAGATTAAAAAATGGAAAAAATAATTAAGTTATAAATGAGTTAATATCAGAAATTGTCTTACTTTTGCAAGGAAAAAAAACCCAAAGGTCTTTGTAATATTTCTTTTAATATCTAATAACGCAGAACAAACATTGAGGATTCCAGAACTGGCAGTGTCTGTAGCTTGGGTTCTTGTCCCAATCATGTTTCGTCGGTATTGACACTGAGTTCTGACATTTTCATCAATATGTATTATCAATAAACTCGGCCGAGACGAAAAGAAAATCCAGGAAAAAGACAGAAAAATAACTAAATTAATTAAAAGCTACCTCGGAAAGTACTTTTACATGCAATGCTAAGCCATTTTGAAGCTTCCAGAAACTAAATTATTACCCGTTTATTTTTTTTATAAGTATTACACCGATATATTGATTTACTCCAAATCAATCAGAAATTCAGCAGACAAAAGCCAAACGTAAGGTGGTTTAGGAGTAGGCACATTCCAATGGTTCGTTTGGGATTTATACAAGAAATGAATGCTTGGGTCTGGGTATGCCCTACACAAGTCATGACCTGCACTAGAAGATGTTTGTCAAACTGATAGCAACCGAATGCCAGAGGATTCGGGAGTATGTTGAACGTTGCATTTTAGAATTTACAAACTTGTACGCCTAAAGAGATGATTTCTAAATTCCACACACAAACATTACATAAGTAGTTATAGGCAGCCCCATTGTGTGCCATTTGAATTTTGTCGACAGGGGGCGCTTTTTTACTGTTTTTGATGACGTCATCAAAATGCTGGCTTCTGATTGTTCAATTCAAATGGCACGCTACAGCTGCCTGTGATGTTATAACCGGAAGTGCGACATACCGGAAGTGAGGTCATGTTGTCATGGCCATAAGGAGAAGTAGCCAATCGTTGAGCTTCGAGGCGTGTTTATGACAGGAAGTGAAAGGTTATGGGCGACCATCTTGGATAAAGAGCTAATGAGAACCTTCGTTACAAGGGGTCAGGGTCACGAGAAATCACGAGAAGTCACGTGAGTTCACGAGAAGTCAACGACAAGAGAGAGAAATGTTTTTTTTTCCAGTTTTGGGTTGAGAGTGAATCTATTTTTAGAACCGAAACTTTGGTTTTTTTTCCAGGTTTGTGAAACCAGCAGTAGGTGTCGCCACAGTCGGAGTATCAAGCGCGAGAAGCGGTAGGCCGAGCTCGTAACCGTGAGTTACATGTTATCCTTGTACTAAGACTTGTAGAGTTACGAGTATGTACAAAGGGAGATCACTCTGTATACCCTGTGTGGATCTAAACTATCATAAACTGTATAGTGTTGGGGTTTTCCCAGTTATGAGGTCTAGAGTGAATGAACATTGATTAGATCTTGGGGTATTCCCCTGATAGCATAATTAAGTTGTAAGTAATGAAAACCTTATAAACATTGCTAGTTGCCTAATTTTTATCAGAGATATTGAAATTTACTGTTTGTACATGTTTCAGAAGGTAAACACTAAAGCTATAAAATAAAAATTCAAATACTCACCCTATGTTGGTAGTGGTTTTCTTCGAGCTCTAGTCATGTGACTTTATTTTTTTTCGTCTTAGATATTTGTCATTTTAATGCATGGAAAATAATCTAGCCCTATCTAATCAAAATGAAACACTCACCCATGCTGATAGTAGTGTTTTTTCTAAGATGTTAACACCTCGAGCTTCGGATCTCAAATGAGTTTTCACAGGCTGAACTGAACATCGCTCTAGTCACATGACTTACTATTATTAGACTTTCATCTAATGAAGTGAATACATCATAACAAAAACACAAATTGAGAAAAACGTTTAATGTTAAATATACACTGGTAAGTAGAGTGTAGTTACTACACTATTTTTGAAACTCACCGCTACAGAATAAGTAGTTACTACACTATTTTTGAAACTCACCGCTACAGAATAAATAGTTACTACACTATTTTTGAAACTCACCGCTACAGAATAAGTAGTTACTACACTATTTTTGAAACTCACCGCTACAGAATAAGTAGTTACTACACTATTTTTTAAACTCGTCGCTACAGAATAAGTAGTTACTAAACTATTTTTTAAACTCACCGCTACCGAATAAGACAAACACAAACCCTGCATACGTATAGTTAATAGTTCTTTTCGAATAAGTTGGCTGGCCCTTAAAAGGACCTTTGAATTTTTCTCGTTGGAGAGAAAGGCAATTGGTCATCCAGCAGACTTCGCAAGTACCTGACGTCTATCTCCTTTTCTTTTAGCAGCTGTCTTATTTGGCATTGCCACAGAATCCTCAAATCACTCTGTGCCATTGCATACTCGACCTCCGGCATCGGTGGTACTGATGGCAGAGTCCTTGGCGGAGGAGACATAGGTGGTGGTGTCCTAAGTCTATAAGGTGGTGGTGGCGATGGACGGCTCGTAAACGCAGACCCACGTGGAGTAGGCCTCAAAATATCTTCTCTTCGTCGACGAACACCGATGAATGCCTCTACGGAAATCACTCTCCGTTGGTACATTTTTCTTGTTGTCTATGATGATGAACTAATACCGAGACTCAGTACTAGCTTATATAGAGTAAATGGCGTGCGCGTTACGCATTGATTTTCCTCGTCTAGACATCTGGTCTCCTGTTTTTTTACATCTTGACACTTGACATCTGGCCACCTGTTTTTGACATTTTGACACATGGCATCTAGCTACCTGTTTTTGACATTTTGACACTTGCCATCTGGCCACCTGTTTTTGAAATTTTGACACTTGGCATCTGGCCACTTGTTTTATTTTTTAATCTGGTCAACTGTTTTACTGTCACTTTTATTTCACCAGTACCCATATTTTTTCTCTGAATCTTTTACTAAGAATCTCTATAGCTCGTACGTCTCATAGAGTTGTGTCACACACTATTACGCTTTGTATCCTTATTTTGTCTTACTTAGAATCCCTATAGCTCATACGTCTCATAGATTTTGTGATACTAATACTCCTTCTCATAGTTTCTCTATGGTGTTTTTACACCATATAACTCTTGCACCTTTGTGTCTACCGTGTACTAGTACTATGTTTAAAATGTAGGTGTACACCTTATACCCAGATAAAATACATTAACATTTTTTTAAAAAAAAAAGCTCATACTTCTATCAAAAGACGACAAGATTAATTTTGTAATGCAATATGTTTTAATTTTCCCCGTTAAAAAGTAATCAAAATGTTTTTTGCAGAGGGTTAGGGGAATGTCCCTCTGGAAAATGTACAATAATTGAATGAACACATAAACAATTCTTAAACTGTCACGTCCTAATGGAGACGGGGTGCCAGTACATCAAATGATACACCGTATCCAAAAGTCGTTCTGATCATTGTATTGATCAGCTGTCAATCAAAACACCACAAGGTATTTGCTCTTCTATAGTTGTCAATGGTCATGGAAGGGGCCCAGTCTTCTCCTAATCGACCTAATCCTTGATAAAAGCTCAAGTATGAGCGCAAGTACAAGTTTTTTCCAAAGTCAGGTTCTAAAGGACGAGTGCAAAGACTTTCTCCATTGATACTTACATCCACTTTATTGACAATAAAATGTAAGAAATAAAAAGGATTCTTTGTCGCATCACCCTTGAAAAAGGCATTGCTCACCATGCCCACTACTAAACATTTTGGCATTTGACCTTGATACAAATGATCTGTCATATTTGAACGCGTACCAGCAGGAATGGTAAACGTTTTCACTTCTACACGTCGCAAGGGAAATTTAGCAGTACTGGTATTCATCTGTTCGTTCATCTGATTCAGTGAGGTTGCAATGGGTTTTACTTTACGTACCACTAGATACATTTGTTATATCTTCAAATAACCTAATTCACCTCCTCCACACATCATGTAAAAGGGTTCACGACTTCTATTAAACCTTAGGCGTACATCTATACCATTATGTACAAATCGTTTCTGTTCAAACGATCCAGATGGAGAAGATGCATCATATCAAAGGTTTTACTTTCACTGATACGTTCATGACGCTAATCCTGATGTTTTTCTCGACGACATCACCGACATGAAGATCAAACTTGTCAAATTATCCTTGTACCATAAACTTGTAGCACTAATTCGATATTTTAACGTTTCGCCAGAAATGGACAGCAACTTTTCGAGATAAGCTCGATAGGGATAGGTATCGGTTCCAGGAGTGATCATTTTTCACTTTAGATTACAATCGATCTCGGAAAACAAACTATGCAGCAAATTGTTGACCGGGGTGATTTGACTATCATCTGCTAGATCAGTTCCATCTTGTTTGACGGTTTTAGCTTCTACGTACACATAGGTCTTGTTCAAATCCAAATACTCATTGCCTTGTCCTTTGATTTCAAACTCAGTAGAAGCAGATTGTGTATTGACACTAGAGACGGGTTAATATTCCACCCATCTTCCTTCTAAGGTTACATTGGTGGGAGGGATATTAAACAATTCTAAAGCTTCACTACTACACTCACACGAATCATCATCTTGTTAGTCAAAGATATCTTGCTCTCCTCCGACCTGTTTATTCATTCGTTTCTTTTTTTTTACTACTATTCGTATGACTTGTTGTTCCTGTTCGTTTCTTGCCTGCCAAACGAGAAGCGATATGAGAGGGGCACGAGCTAATGTTTTCTTAGGACTCGTCTTTACGTTGGTCACTGATTCTTTCCCTCGTTGAACAAGAGCATTTTTCAATGAACGTTTATTCTGTATCACCTCCATACCCGTATTCAAAGCAAATTTGGCTATATGAAGAAAGGCTTTCGTCATGGCAGGTTTGAGAAATTCTGACCAAATACCTTTGCCATATTGCATATCAGATGCTCTGGGGCTTTATGCTCCTATGAGTGTATTGAATATACTACCTGCAGGTCCTAATGGATTGATGATCCCACCTCTCCGAGGAGAGATCAGACCATTGAATCAGTTTAGGAAAGAGAAGCCCATATCCTTTCTGGCGAGGTACCCCTTTATGAACGATGAGTGTCATAATGTGTCACTAGCAATACAGTCCTTAAGAATGGATTCAAACGTGGGAACTTGAAGCATTTATAGATTCAATGATTTGCTTTGGAGGGTAGCTTCATACTAGGGTTAGGCATGATGTACCCCATACAGCCACTTAACATAACCATCCAGAACTAAATATTGTCATCTTTCATAGCCAAATGAACGACGCAAGCTATGATGATAGTACAGGCAAGAATGAATTACTTGAACAAAGAATACAATTTCATTCCGAGGTATGTTTTCTCCGCACCATTTCCAAGTAGTACTAGGCGCATGACTCACTCTATTGGGTTGTTGCTCGATGGGCTCATTGTTGACTCTGATAGACACTCGGCTTACTGAGTCTACTGGTCGATCAAGTTAGATTTTGGGATCTATGAATCAAAACTAGAAGGATATCCTTTCCAATGTACCTTCACTTCTTCTATGACTAAATTTTTACCTACGCGCCTTTTTCTATGATCGTGAATCACGTCGACTTCATAGATATCATATGTTTTCACAACGGGTTGTAATTCAGATTTGTAAAACGTGCCTTACAATCGTTCTTGATGAACATCCTGGATGTAATACACATACGGATAACGATAAGGTACTCGTTTCTCGACCGTGAACAGTTCCGACGTCCAGTTAGGTAAGTAGCCCTTATCAAATATACGTTTTACTTTACTGATACGTACGCGATCACCTGTATGAAACTTGGGCAATGATTTTAGAAGGTGTACCATATAACGTCACCTAGACTTCTAACACATTGGAAGGATTGACTTCTATGAGACTTCTACCGATACTACGATGATACGATTGATTATAAGCTTGAACAATCTGAGGAAGAACGACGGTCGACATAACGACGTGAACGAGTATGAGTTAAATATCCCCACATGCGAGCTTTCAGTGTCATTTGAAATCGTTCTACAATACTAGCTTTTGTTTCTGTATTGTCTGTCGTAAAGAAATGAATATCATGAAACGTTTGACGAAATTCACGATTCGTATCGGATTGTATACGAATGGGACGTCGTCCTTTAGCTTGTTTTAATACTGCTTGAAACCCTCGTACCATTTCTTTGGCAGATTTATTTTTCAAAGGGATGACCCAAGCATATTAAGATAGAACATCAAGGACGCATAAGAGAAACGCATACACATCATTGTGTGTTTTGATGTTGGATACATCAGCTAAATCTTATTGCCATTGTTCATCGGTCACTCTCGTTTGGTTACGAAGCGTGTGCGTGTTTTGTTTTTTCAACCATTGTTTGACCTCATTTAGAGAAATTGGGTACTTTCCACGTTTCACTTCTCGATAGAGAGATTTTATACCTGCATACCCACCCGATTAGGAGAATCATAATAAATGGATGCTAATTTTGTATTTTGCGAAGATTTTGAGTTTTGATCCATTCTGGAAGATGAGAACTCTTTCGAGATTTTTTAATGGTAGAGCAGGCCAGGAGTCAACCTTTGCAAATCCTTAACAATTTCTGATTAAGGACTGTCTTTACTGAATCTTTTATGACAGTAGAAGGAAGAGTAGGCATAGCGTCATAGAACCCCGTATCATCTTCATCATTATCATCATCCAGAGGTTTAGGGGTACTCATAGCCTTTGGTTTACGATAGGTTTATTCATCACTTTTATATAATTAGGGTTACGTATCCAATCACGATGGACATTCGATTTCACTTATCCTTTTACAAAACTATCAAGTCCCAAGGGTTGATATCCTTTTCTAGGTTGTGTCCGTAAGACATCAGTTACGAGATCGACAATTTTTTGTCCAAGGTACGGTCGTCCCTTTGTATTGTATTTGAAAGGGTACCACCGACTAGATCTCCTCCACCCAGAGCTGTGTCATCAGCGCCCAAGTTGTCTGAGCTACAGTATACTATGGCTCAGACAGATTTCAGGCTACTGAGATTTCGGGAGGCTGAAATAAGACGCATGCTAGAGGAGAAAGAACTCCAATTCAGTCTGTTTCAGCGCCTGTTGGATGAGGAATAGGCCTTCTCCAACGAAAGAAATTCAACGAAGGGCCACCCAACTTACACAAAAAGAAATCTTAACTGAAAGTATGCAGTTTTCTGTATGTGTTGTGTTATACTGTAGTGGTAAGTCTAACCTATAGTAGCATTCACTAGTTCTTTTACTTGATCGATTAATTTTTATTAGACAGAAATTCAAACCAGTCAATTCAAAAAATAGAAACTTTAAAAACTAGAGAATAAGTTCAGTTAGACCTCTGAGAGCTCATTTGGCATCCGAAGCTCGAAGAGTCAACATCGTCAGAAAAAATTCTCTTTGTAAGTGTTTAATTTTTTATTTTATATGCAGAAGTACAAGAAAAAATATGAAATGATACAGATACTGTTTTCACTGTCTGAACTTTGATACTTGTTGAAACGATGTAAGTGAACAACTTCACACTTCACAACTTTTGTCATTTGTCACTTGGGTCACTTGGGTCACTTTGCCACTTGTGTCACTTTATCACTTGTGTCACTTTGAGACTTCATAGCTTATAACGTTGCAAACTTTGAATCATGAGAACGGTGCACACTTGATCACTTTGGCAAACTTTTAAACATGAGAACGAGACAAACACTTGATCACATTGACAAACTTTGAGAACGACACACACACACACACACACACACACACACACACACACACACACACACACACACACACACACACACACACTTGTTCACGTTTGCAAACTTTGAGTACGTTACACACTTTCATGTTCAATGTATCTCTCTCCTGCCGTGATATTAGTCAGTCTCTGAAAAATTAGATATCCCATGATTCCATAGGTAAGATGGCTACCCTCCCTATACTTCCTGTTTCACTACCCATCCTCCCTCTATGGTTTAGTGCACACAGCCCATATAGAATAATCTCCCCTTTTGTTCCACTCCTATAGTCTATACAGAGTATTCTCCCCTTTGTTCCATCTATATTGTCTATACAGAGTTATGTTTCACCTATAGAGTGTATACACAGTGATCTCCCCTTTGTTCCACCCATACAGTCTATACAGAGTAATCTCCCTTTTTCCTACTCATACAACCTATACAGAGATCCCCGCTTTGTCTCATCTATACAGTCTATACACATTTGTCTTCCCATTTGTCACATCCCTACAGTCTATACAGAGTGATCTTCCCTTTGTCCCATCCCTACAGGCTATACAGAGTGATCTCCCTTTTGTCCTTTCCCTACAATCTATACAGAGTGATCTCCCTTTGTACATACTCGTAACTCTACAAGTCTACAAGGATAACATGTTCAAGCTTGACTCGAGCTCAGCTTACCGCTTTTCGCGCTTGTGCACTTGATACAGGATCGTTAGCCACTCAGATTGTGGCGACAGCTACTTCTGGTTTCACAAACCTGGACAAACACAAAGTTTCGGTTCTAAAAATAGATTCACTCTCAGTCGAAAAACTGGAAACTTCTCTCTCTAGCCGTTGACATCTCATGTGAACTCACTTGACCTCTCGTGACCCCGAACTCTTGTGATGAAGGCTCTTATTGGCTCGTTATCAAAGATGGCGACTCCCACAGCCTTTCACTTCCGGTCATAGACACGCCTATTAGCTCAATGATTGGCACGTTCTCCTTATTGCCATGACAACATGACCTCATTTCCGGTGAGACACACTTCTGGTATGACCTCACTTCCGGTATGACGCACTTCTGACTATGACGTCACTTCAACCAGCCATATAGAGTGCCTTTTTAATTTACCAATCAGAAGCCAGCATTTTGATGATGTCATCAAAACCAGTTAAAAAGCGCCCCCTGGCGGCAAAATTCAAATGACACGCTTTGGAGCTGCCTATAACTACTCTCATAGGTTTCTCTGAGTTCCGAGTTTGCTCCACGAAAGACTAATCATTTTTCTTAGCTGGTGTTAAACTGGAACCAGTTTACCATTTGATTATTTTTTAAAAACAAATATACAACTTGAATTATTGGAAAGTCAATTCCGCACATTTTACGGTCGGTATAATAGACTTGTTTGCGATTACTCTGTTTCATCAAGTGAAATGTTGAGTTGCCTTTTCGTTGGCGGTTGTTGAGACTTCAGTTACAATTGTGACGAGGATACACTCCTCACGTATTTCATCGGACTTGATTGTGAACTAACGGCGGGTGTGATCGGTCGACAGGGGATGGTTACTCCTCCATGGCACCTGATTCCACCTCTTAATTTTCCAGAGGTCCGTGTTTGTCCATTTTTGCCGGATTTGAATCTGTGTCCTGGACATCTGTCGGATTTATAATTTGGTATCTGAGATGTTTTAAATATATATTTAAAATGGCAGATTTTAAAGATAAAGAATGACGGATTAAATCCAAAATTTGCTTATCGTTCACAAAATTTACGACCGGAAGTGACACCATGCAAGCCTATATCCTGAGAATATGGTGGAATATATGGCCACTTAAGTCTAGCAACAGGTGCCGGACATATGGAGAACCGGAAGTCCATAAAATAGCAAATAAGTATCGGTAACATAGATAACATAGATCAAAATATTACACTTAATCACTTGTATGTATTTATTCAGATAGCAATTCTCCTTTTACAAACTAAAAGTGTCCACAATGTCCCACATTACAAAGTCCCTATTATCATTTTCACATTTGAAATCCCTGACTTCCCACATAAGAAGGTCCCGAGTGTCCCACATTAAAAATTCCCGACTGTCCCCAGATTAAAAAGCCCTGACTGTCCCGCATTAGAAGGTCCCGAGTGTCCCACATTAAGAATTTACGACTGTCCCCAGATTAAAAAGCCCCGACTCTCCCGCATTAGAAAGTCCTGACTGGCCTGCATTAGAAAGTATTGTTTGTCCCACATTGAAAGTCCTGATCATTCCAAATTAGCTAAGTTTGAGTTGTAAAGCTGCAGTTAATATTATGGGTTTGTTAATGAGACATAAAACCAAAGTCAAGAAATCTATTCCAAACTCAAGTTCAACGTCTATTGTACCATACTGTTGTTTCTACAACTTCTGGATCTAACTGATTAGGAAACATTTTCGTTGTCACCGTCGTCAGCTTAATTCCCTTCAAGCCATGATACATTACATTATTTGTCAGTGATACAGGTCGCAACTGTATGATTGTAAAGCTCTTTGTGTGGTTATTCTGTTTCACTAAATGAAATGTTGCGATACTTGTCAACTGTACTAATTGTAATGAGGATTTGTTCCATAGGTCCGTGTTTTTCCATGTTCACCAGATTTGTATATGTATCCTGGACATCCTTAAGATTTATACTTGATATCTGAAATGTTTATATTGGCATATTTCTGCTTTTCAACATATCATCGACAGTACTATTTTTACTGAGATTTAGAATTATACGAATAATAATAATAATAATGATAATAATAATAATAATAATAATAATAATAATAATAATAATAATAATAATAATAATAAAAATAATAATGAAAATGATTATAATCGTAAAGAGCATTTTAATGAAAGATACATAAGCATAACAGTTGAATATACAGTCATTGTAATATGTAAAAAATACCGAGTAAACTTTCATCCTTATTTTGTTAATTATACAATATTACAAAATATATACTGCAGTATTTGCAAATTATTCAAAGCAAAAATCCTTTTACTTTTCCCCTTGGTTTATCAAAACTAAATGATATACATAATAATACATGTACCTTTATATGCAAAATCCCGCCAACATGAATATGTATTGAATATTAATTTGTACTTAATAGAGTATATAATTATACTAGAATATTACATTTATATTTATTGGCTCAAAATCGTCAGAATTGCTCTCATGGATGACCAGTCAAAAAATGTTATTTATAGTAAATCAGATATTTATAGACTTTCTATTTTACTATCAGAATAGCGACCATATGTTTTACGATAGAGGCATTGAACTCATAAACATTTGTGACCAAAACAGAAAGAAGTCATTTTAAACTTCCGAGCATGCGTACATCAGAATAAATCAGACTTGGTACCTTAGTTGCTTATTGTCACAATTTTATTTATAATGTACAACATCTGTCTGTTGAAGCATAACAAAATATAATGATAGTAAGTGTCAAACGACCAATTAGACGTTAAAAAACAGAAATTGTATGATTAATATTATTATTATTATTATTAATAATAATAATAATAATAATAATAATAATAATAATAATAATAATGATAATAATAATAATAATACCAATCTCAATAACAAAATGATAATAATATTAATGATAATAATAATAGAAATAATAATAGAACTAATGGTAGAAATAATAATAAGTATAATAAATATAATGATAAAAATCATGATAAAGTAATTATTATAACATATCAATATAATAATAGTCACCTACCGAAGTATTAACGTTCACTTTAATCATTCTTTATAGGACATCATGAATTGGACATGCGGATACAGTTAAAAATCGAAGTATAACCCCTTGCATAAGATCATGTCATTACAATGGTCCGTATTAATAAGTTTTTTGTTTTATACTTTCATATCAGTTTTTCCATCCAGTTTTATGATTACATTACAAAATGGATGAAATAAACATTTTGACCTTGATAAAAGATTAAAACGCTGAAGAAACACTTCTTTTATGTTGTTTAATTGACTTAAGTAATTGATCATAGATAAAAAGAAAGTTTGAAATGAAGACAGCCTTTACAAACAAAACTACAATTTGGAATTTGAATAAAAACGTCAACATCAACGACGCTTAACACACACATTTACTATTGTCGAGTATTGTTTTCACTTGTGAAAAAGTATTTTTCATTTAAACGATAAACATCTAAATTATATGAATATTTTTCATCAAAAAAATTCTATATAAATATGCTAAAATATATTCTATATTTGTATCTATATCATACTTCTAAACCACCCAGTACTTAAAATCCAGTTGCCGCTTAGATGAATCATGCGGGATAATGATATTGGGGCTCATTCTACAGATGTTTTAATTAAATCTGTAAAACAAAGGCATGGTTTGTTGTCTATATTTGCGACATTTTTATCCCTCTTTTATCCCACCAAATGTCACTAAATGACCTGAACGATTGACTGTAAACAGTTATACTCTTTTCAGGGATGTATTCATTTTGCTCTTCACATGGTGTCTCAATATGTAAATTATAAAACAAGTTTATTGCATAATGTTGAAAACAGACTATTTCATAAAAAATATAATAACACTAATAATATTGGCTAAAACATTAATAATAATAATAATAATAATAATAATAATAATAATAATAATAATATCATATCATTTCTTTCACATACTGAGTTCAATGTTACATTTTGCAATTGAGAGTGATTTTGTATATTTTACATAGTTTATTCATATAAAAAGTATTCATACCAAAGTGTTGGCTCTAGGTAATCAAGACAAAAATTTTCGATCAATAGATTGAAAAAAATGTACCTCTGAAAATCAAGAGATGGGATCATGTGTCATGGTGGAACAACGAATTCCCACTGAATTGTCGCGAACATTGGGAAAAATACAGAACTACGGACATTTCAGAGGTGGGGTCAGGTGCCAAAGAAAAAAATAAAGTTTCCCTTTCGACTTGTCTCAACGTTACCGTCAATAATCCGCAGTCATATACAGATACAGATAAATTAGGACTTGCTCCTCGTCACGACCGTTGCATATTCTTTGTGATAACAATTTATTACTTAGTTGCTGCCTCTATGTATAAAATAAGCGTAAGTTAATCATTTGAAAAACATAATCGCGATAGGCAGGTGATTAAAGTATAATACAAAATGGAAAGTTACAATAAGAATGCTGAAACCATTTTGTACACCAGGGAAGGGAAAACTTTTGTAAACTTATCGTTGTTTGAAAATGGATGGTATCGCTGCAAACATAACCAAACTTAAACGGTTTTTAATTAAAACTCCTATGTCTATCATACAGTCGATACCCCATTGAAATATAAAATATGGCGCCTGGCATTAAACTGTTCATTCAGCGAAAGAATGATAGCCATAAATCATTTCATGTTTTATTATTATTTTTTTTTATTTCACAAGACGACATGATTTACAGGTTCTTAACATGACTTGACACCTGACCCCATTTTAAATCTAATCTCCCAAATGACCCCGATCGGTCAATATTCTCAGTGTTTGTATTTTGTTTTATGGATTTGGATATAGACTTATACTGTTTGTAAATATTTCGTCATTTATAAGTTCAACCTATGGCGGCTTTTGCACAATGAATTCAACACTTGGTTTGGTTTGGAATGCGGTAAAATCGGAAATTGATAAAAATATTTAAAGTATATTGTCATGAATATCAACATATCACTGTGGTTTGAGGTCTAAACTAGAGAAATCAGACATCCTTTAATTCTTGTGCGGGATATGACAACAATCGGTAAACAAAAACAAAAGTGACGAGATAGTTACAAATTCATTAGTGAAAGGAAGCGATCGACAACAGTTTCTACAAGAGGAAATATATCCAGTGTAATATTTCACCGAAACAAAAGCAGGCTATCTGGGGTGATGAGTTTGCACGCTAGAATGGTATTTTCATCGGTATTATTACAACACTTCCATACCTCAGCACTAATGATAAGTGTCAATGTCGTTGTCTATGAATATATTCTGACGCTAGCTTCTCAAATGCACAATAAAATAGATATTTGTGACAGAATAACCTGATAAAATGTCAATTGTACGCCAAATTGAGATTTTTTCGATACGGACACACTTTTTAAATCAATACCCATCAGTTTTCAATGGTGAAAAATAACGATTTTTAGAGACAATATGGCTTTTATATGATTAGATTATTTAATGATTATATGCATATGCACATCTACATTTTAATTAATTTCGTTATTTGTAAAAAAAATACTTCTCTACCAATTTCTACCCAATTCTGCAGTTAATTTTTCTGTTTACATAGGTTTATGTTACTTGAATATTGACTGCATGACCTTGAAATTTGTCAAAATAATCTTTAGGTAATTCCTTACTTTCTCATATATAATTTTATATAGAAAAAGTCAATAAAAATTTTAGTTAATCAGCCATTCGAATAAAAGCCATGTGAGATAAAAAGCAGTTGACCCAACGTAGTATATTTCTATTATTTTTTTTCATTTTTTAATTTTGTAACGGTTTAAACGCATACATTGACGGAAATATATTATTCTTAAACATTTAGTCTAATTAAAGATTAGGAACATTTTCATTGTGCTAATTCATATTTCGTAATGCCCGTCAAGATGAACTGGAATATTATCTCCGGAACTGCATCAATTCATACTATTTTCTATTTCTCAGCTTTATCAGGAGAATCACTGCACCGACAAATACCGGAATTGCGAAAAGAAACACTGCACTTACTGCGACGATCGGAGTACTATCTGAAAAGGCTGATGCTGAAAATAAACCACCGCAAAGAATAAGCAAATATTGAGATACTTGTAAATCGATTATCAATACCAACGTTATATTTCTAGAAAAGTTGTCAAAACAAATGCTCAAGACGATCATATCTGTCAATAAGACTTCATCATTTGAACTAAAATTTAATAATAATGTATATAACCGAAAGAAAAAGTAGTATTGTACACGGCCAAACAATAATATAAATGTAATCCATCTAAGAAGTACCAACGGTAAAAATGAAGATCTTAACTTTAAATGTAAACACATTTTCCATATATATATATATATATATATATATATATATATATATATATATATATATATATATATATATATATATATATATATATATGACGCTTATGCTTCACTTAAATATTTAAACTATGATACAAAGCTTTAAATTCGATGTTTTATAGTGCGTGATGATTAAAATAGATTTCAGTGTCGTTTTATGATTTGTCAATTAAACACTACTTATTTGTATTATTTGAGAAGCCCAGCCGATAATCGGAATGATTTAAACACGACTGTTCCTTTCTTAGTAACTCAGCTTAAATTTCATTTGGTCTTGAACCTTCTTGTCTAAACAGAGGTGTTGTGTGACAGTTAATTTGCTCGGTCCAGGTCCAGGGAACTCACTATAGTCAATAAGTATAAAATATGTGGTACCTAGGCTATCTGAGGGCAATTGGGTATAGGTGCAGACGAAACAAAAATAAATTCGTTTTTGTGGTACCATTTTCAATAAACGAAATAATAGCCTTTTTCTGTAAGAAACACAACGCGAAGCTGTAGCTTCTAAATAAGTAACAACTCAAAACAGGACCTGAAATTTGCGTAATTCTCAAGTTCAATTAATTTCATGAAATATGAAATAAAGTTTGGGATTGGCAAATGTTCTTCGTGTTCAGTCTGTTTAAATATCTAATATGTCGTATTCTAATGGACTCAAGTTTGGAATATCCATTGGTTCTTATTGATTATACCGAGAGCAAAATATCAACTATTACATGTCAGAAAAAATTCAATAACTACAATTGGCTAAAGTATAAGCACAAGCTTTTGCGTGTCATATGTGTAGAAGATAAAAAATATACTCTTAATCTTCATATGTTTTGTGTTGTCGCTACAAGAACAATATAATGTCCAGGAATGTTAGGTATTCGGTAATCTATGTATGACTGTAATTTAAGAATATTTTTTGAAATTAGAATTTTGAATGTTGTTTTACGCCACACTCCACAATTTTTCAGTTATATGGTAAAAGCCAGTTTTTAACAGTGGAGGAGAGAACCCGGTTACAATGTACCCGGGAAGAGACCACTGGCCTTACACGAGTAAATTGGCAAACTTTCTCACAAAAATCAGCTTAGGTTCCAGCGGGACTCGATTCTGCGCTGGGGAAATGAAAGACTTTATGATTTAAGGGCGAGAAGGACAGATCGTCACATGACCAGAATGTTAATATACTAAAATAAACTGGAACTGATGTTGCCAATCTAAACGAAGAAGATAGACGCCACAAATTTGTCTTTGTCCACCAGCTCTAATAAAAGCATAAAACCGCATTGATATCATGGCGTTTGATTAAATTTTACCAAGCTAGCTAGAAAAATAAGTGTTTTGTAAATAAATGACTGTTTTTTAATAATGAATAGGACATTTGATGAAAAGAATCAAAATTCTGGGAATAGGCATAACTCTTGCATATGTAAATATCTCTTATGTACCCACAAATGTGTCAGATTACTCATTCTATTAATTCATTATGAATAAATATAAAAAAATAAGAAAAATTTGGTGATAAGTTTTTTGTATACCCCTGGATACCCTTCTTCCCTTTTAAGCGTAATGCTCTAACCACTCTTGCCACAATTTAAGAACAATATTTATCTTGAATACAGAGAGAAATCGTATTCTAGTATAGAAAAGAGGACATACCCGGCAAACAAAATAATCCATCGTTTCCATAAAGACAATCACAAGTGTATGAATTAATTCCATCGGTACAATTCCCGCCAAAACCACACGGATCGTCAGCACATTCATCGATGTCTGCAATTAGAAATTTTATAAATAGAAAACTACTTATCACATTCCAATTTTCAGCATACAGAATATGACATAAGATTGTTTAAATACACATGTACATTCTATTTTGACATTATTTCTATTATTTACTGTCCCATTGAATCAACAACCATGAAGTCTAATTTAAATGACCGAAATGGTATAGTAATTTTGATAGTGTACAGATACCGCATAGGATACCATTGAGTGAGCAAGATTATGGTTCCGTGAGACCAGGGCCCAGGTCCATAAAACTATTCTCATACAAAATTTTACTCAATTTAAAAATTTGACTTAAATCTTGAGAATTTTCTTATCTTGGTTAAAGTTGTGGACTATAAAGAAATTCTAAGACCCAATTTTTTTCTCAAGTGATAAAATACGGTATGTAAATATTAAGTACATAATATTTACATACCGACTTATTTCCTTCATTGCAAGTATGTAGAACAACTGTATTCATATTTCAATAACACAAGTGGGTCGTCGCGTGACCCAAGCGTTTTAACAGCTTTACTTTTTGGCGTAGGAATACATAACATTTTGGAAATCCTTTCAATGACCATGTATTTGTCGTAAAAATCTTCTCTGAACATATGAATGAATCCATAAAGAATCAAATAACACATATTCATTTCGTATTTTTTATTTAATTTTAAAAGCCATTCAATACCACAAAATACAAAAATCACAAAAAGAAATCGAAAACACAAGTCTAGGCCTGCATCTGTAGCACACTGTACATGCCCATATTGCGATAGATCTAGGTCATGTTATGAAAAGAAACACAGGCCGCAGAAATGAAAATTCGCTTCGTAGTTGTGTTGCTTGTAAGTTGAATTGAAAAAAGAAGAGTTAGGTCTAGTGCTATTTTGTCAAGCATCTCTGATAAACAGCTGGCATTGCCGTCACCATATATTCCTGTTAGAAACAATTCGTCACTCGCATCGTGTGAAATCGGCTCTCATTTCACCTTGGATCCTATAATTGCCTGGATACTTCCCATGTCCATCTTGTTTTTCACAACCTGTAATGTTATGCCGAGCATAAGCAGTGTTCATAAGTGTCTCAGTAAATTGACGGGATACTCTATATTATATAATTAGATCTATCGTGTTCGCATTATAAAATATATGATCAGCTGGTAACTACTGAAGTCTTAATTTACTTACATAACATATGAACCTATTATACTTAATATGCCTACAGGATTTTCTATACTGAAGGTGTCGATAATTATCTTTTAAACAGACAACATAATCTGCATTTGTCTTGTTTTAATTGATTTGAAGGATTTGCTAGTGGGCTAGCCTATACAGTATACTGAAATACTTACATCACCAATACGGCATTTCCCAGCTGATTAATTAAACCTTAATTTCATTTAGTATTTGCGATCAGCCTATAAATTTGCTCGCGAGCAACTACTTCTCATGTCAAAACATTGCTGTTTCTTTCAAAATGAGCTATTACGTCAGAAAAGAGAACACTTCTCATGTCAAAACAGCTGTTGAGCTATTACCCACGCAAAGCAAAGTCAGTATTCTGGAATGAATTTAGTATCCAGTGGACTACAGTTTCACTGAAAAATGGTAATATATAAAAATATAAGGATTGTTTTTCATTTTTTGAACATCATCGGGGTATAAAAGCAATTGCTCATGGAAAAAATCATTGTGCAGCACTTAACAATTCTTAATTAACAACGAAAATGGCTGCCCCTATGTTCGCCTCGGGATAAATAAACGCAAACGCCATTGTCATTGCCCCCCTAGAGTATTTCAGGACATGGTTTATCCTTTGGCTTTCGAAAACAATAGGTTATTTGAGTGAAATAGGTTTAGGAGACTAACACTTCTTTCTCTGTTGGCTTGTTTTGCCCATACGACGTTTGTTTACATTAACAATAGGGATAGTGTAATTTAGTCCCATAGATGTGCCTCAGTGTATGTTCTGAACCATTTATCTTATCTAATGATTCTAATTAATATCGTTTATTATATCCATAATATATATTATATATATAAATTACTGACTTGTCATGTATTAGCATTCTACACGACGTTTTTAATGTTTTTAAAAATTTATATATCTATTCCCCCCTTTAATGCCACAAAACGTGCTGCCTACCTGATTTTTAACACGTTTATTTCCTCTTGGTTGGTTTTTAAATAATCAATCACAGAGGAATAATGTTCATACATCGAAGTTATGTGAATCGGGACATAAATTGAGACATATGTCCTGGACGAGACTTACACTGCCCCTCGACAATCTTACCTCAGTAATCGTTTTATGGTCCGCGATTTTTTCACATTTTACTCAGATGAGTAAATTCTTATCGTTTTGGGATAAAATTTGTCTCAGAATTTTTTTGTTTATGTTCTCGGGCCCAGACCTGCTTCTCTAAGATAGAACAGGCTCTATGACTAGAAACCGTGTATTAAGTGATGGTTTTCAGAGTGTAATGTAGCGAGTTTCTGTAGGTATTGGTTAGGGAATTTTAGATAGGTTAGTCGGAATGTCATAGCAGTAAACGTAAGTAAACTTGAAATAAGTTTGCATATATATTTAGATTAAGAAATGGAATATTCAAGTTAGTCTGGGTAGGACGGTTTGTATTTAAAGTTGTAGTAATTAGTTCGTCGTTGTTAGAAAACTACATGCATGAAAACCACGTGTGTTAAAGTCACGTGCTAGGTATTAAGTGATAAGATAAACAACATAAACAACTGGACAGTGGTAAATAAAATAATTACCAATAAAACTTTTCTTTTAGATATTTTTGCAGATTACCACAGTGAAATCGTCGTTGAGCAAGGATAATTTTTTATATTTTTCTTTAATAAAATTTTTAATTAATACAGTTGTTCTTAAGTTTGTGACTGGACTAAATAAGACAATTGTTATGTACAGATGACTTGTGCATTGTACCCTTGTCACCAGATATTATTATACTGTAAACCGACTCGAGTACCCATCTCCTATATGGGAGGCATCCGTGACCGAGTGGTCAGAGCATTGCACTTTAAATCACAATGCCTCACACCTCTGATTCGAATCTCGCTAGGGTCATTTCGAATTACGTAGGAAAGTTTGCCAGTTTTCTTGCGAAAGGTCGGTGGTCTTTACCCGGGTAACCGGGGTTTCTCCTCCACCAATAAAAACTGGACGCCATCATATGACTGAAAGATTGTTGAGTATGGCGTAAAACAAAAAATAAAAATAAAAATAATAAAAAACCCATCTCCTATGTTCAACTGAATGCAGTATAGGATACGATCACAAAACAGAATACGAAGTCCTTAAGGTTCCGCTTAAGTAAAATTTGACTGGTTTTTCAAAACCAAAATTTGAACTTATAATAGAATATTATACCATGTTTTATACACCAAATTTGCATAATTGCGAAGTAAATAGACAAGCATGTGTTTAGTATTCCTTTTGAATATCTGTACTTCTTCTTTAAATAGGGCTGTTTACGTCTCTGTGATTAGCTGAATATCAGTCAACCGGACGTTGCTACTATCCGTAACTAAACTCAAGAAATAACGATGTTTTATGAACGGAATATTTCCTAAAATCTATTTGAAACTATTTTCAGTTTAAAATGAATGTACAATAGAAACAAAAATTCTAAATGTTTGAATAAAACAAAAATACGAAAGTGCGTAGTAGTTTACATCTACTTTCACTTTCCACCAGCACCAACAACAGATAACAGTGGTGGGAATAATCCAGGGAAATGTCCCCGCAACATACGAGGTGTACACACATTAAATGCTCGTTGATTGGTTCATATTACAGGTATATTTTACAGCTAAAGAAAATAATAAATTCATAATCGATCTCTTGTTTGAAAGCGAAATTGTAGCACGTCATGTTCTTCCAAAAGGCGTGGTCAGCAGCTATGGAACACGAACGGGAAATCAAAATATCTCATTAAATTCAAATATTTAGTTAAAAAGATGGCCCGCTTGCAATTAGTAGAAAACCTGAGTAACAGTATATGAGTTTTATATTACGAAAAGTTTGTCTTTTAAAGCTGTGCATTTTTTGAAATTTTTAATTCATTTTTTCCAATACATTCGAAGCAAACAGTAATCCTAACAGTACCAACAAGTAAAATACAAAACAGACTGCAAGCCTGTATAAATTTTTAACAGTATGCAAAATTTCAAGGATGGCTTTCTCATACTTAATGAATAATTACTTTGTGAATCTTTAATCGAAATTTGACTTTAGCGGAACCTTAAAGGCCCACGACCGGCGGCTTACGCTCGGCAAGGTTGTTAATTTTGTTTTAAATGATAATGTGTTTTGCAAAATGCTGATATAAAGTTATAATCTTCCCTATAATTACGCTTCTGAGTGATTCACTGTTTTCTAGCAATTTGAGTTTGAAGATTAAAAAAATTTTTTGCTCGTAACGACAACAAATACAAACGGAGTTGCATAATATTCAAGGCGACCTCAGATGAATAAGTTCAACATATGAGTTATTGTTATCTCGAATTCATAACAACTCGTACTTAAGTGAATTGGTTGATTGACTCAAACCCATGTTTTAGCTGTAAGTCCATCGTCTTGTATGGTTGTAGAATTATTTATAAACTAAGATAGCAATCTTTTTACAGTGGTTACTCTTAGACGGATTTTGGTTATACGTTTAGATTTATTATTTATCCTTGTTTGATACCACTTTCTCTTTAGAAAATCTATCAAAAATTGGAGCTCAGCTGATGAAGTCTAAATGACAGACACGATTGTCTTGAGCATTATAACTTTGGTATTATGTTTATAATATTTTAACCACTTGGTCCTTGCCACTATTGGTGGACTGGGTGGACTGTTAGAGTCCCGAGGGTATACATAAACCTAGTACCTGGTATTTCGATACCAGCTGAAAACCTTAGACTAAAGTAATATTTGGTACTGATAGCACCATTCAAAATTCTAAATTCTTCTAACACTAAGATAGCCATCTTTTAACAGTAGTTCCTCTTAGATGGATTTTGGTTATATGTTTAGATTTATTATTTGTCCTTTTCTGATACCACTTTCTCTTATGTTTATAATATTCATAACCACTAGGTCGATGCCACTTCTGGTAGACTGTTAGAGTCCCGTGGGTATACATAAACTTAGTACCTGTTTATTTTTTGGTACCAGCTGATACTCTTATACTAAAGTAATATTTGACACTGACAGCACCATCTAAAATTCTAAATTCTTCTAACACTAAGATATCCATAGTTTTACAGTGGTTACTCTTAGACGGTGTTTG